>CM035158.1:62262123-62571338 GCA_020205615.1 Panax quinquefolius
AAACCGATAGGTGTCATTGTAACGTCTTATCCAAGGTTGGGATATGAGTCACGGTTGAGAACAACCTAAGTCGATGTCGAAATACGTAGCTTTCTAGGCTTAGTTGGTTATTATCGGAGATTCGTTGAAGGATATTCTCGAATCGCTATTCCATTAACTCACCGACTCGTAGAGATATAAAATTCGAATGGAGCAAGGAATGTGGGAAGAGCTTTGAAGAACTCAAGAGAGACTCATTTCGAGAACATGTTCGACCATGCCATCTGGAAAAGCGAGCGTGGTAGGCGGCGTGTTGAGTAGAAGATCGTATACAAGCACGAGTACGATATTGTCAAAGACTCATTTGAATAATTTACAAATAATAGAGATGGAGATGAAAACTCTAGTTACCCACGTGATGATATCTGAGTATAATCGACTTTAATCGATAAAGTTAAAAGTGCTCAAAACTACACACGGAAATGATGAATTTGAAGAAGGAGGTGCAAGAAGTTGTTATTTCAAAAGCGAGAGAATCGGTGAGGTGAGAAAGCTCAAACAATCGATTTATTAATCCATTTGAAATTCTCGATCGAATAGGAACTGTGACCTATAGACTCGTTTTACCGCCAAGTATGACGCGTGTTGATAACATTTTTCACGTATCGAGGTTACGTAAATATGTGGATGACCCGAACCACGCTATTGAGTTAGAACCGGACGAGATAGCCAAGACTTAACGTGATGAAGAGGTACCTATCAAGATTTTGGATAGGAAGGAGCATGTCCCTACGTCGAAGGTCATACCACAAGTTAAAGTTTTGTGGAGAAACCATGCTATTGAGGAAATGACACCGAGTTGGAAACGAAAATGAAAGCGAGGTATTCTCATCTTTTCAAACACCAGTATCGTGACGTTAATTTCGAGGACGAAATTTCATAAGGAGGGAGGTTGTAAGACCCCAAAATTTTTAAATAAAAGGAATTTCCTTTATTTATTATTTTGAAATAGTAAGGGTGGATTTGATTAATGTGGTTAGTTATGGGTAAAATGCGCAAATATTTGAATAAGCAAGTGGTGATAAAATATTCATTATTGTCGAGGAATATTCGTTTGGTCGTGGAATATTAAATCGCTCGGGAATATTCGTATGACTGACGCAATAGCGATCTTTATGTATTCCCATAACGTAAAGCGATTGGATGAAGAAAACGACAAATATAAGTTGTTTATAAATAACGGGCGTAGTTATTACTGAATAATCTTGTTGGAATACCCGTTGGTTAAAACACACTAATACGCGTTGTTGAACAAGAGCACAAAGATTGCACCAATTATTGATTCTTACGTAAGAAGGCACTACTCAATAATTGTTACGATAATTACTTTATTCGATATTTTATTTTATTGATTCAATAATTCTTTGCATTAATATTTTATATTATCGTTGTTTCAATAAATTATCATTACACAATTTTTCCATTATCTGAGCAATAATTCATATTATCTCAATAATATTATTAGAAAATATTATTGGCAATTTCTAGAAAGTTACATCTAAGGAGAGGTTTGGTCACCTAATCATTGGCGCAAGATGAAGAGATCCTTATTGAAAGCCCCTCTTTCTCGGAGCACTACCGTTGCCAAGATCTTGTGATTCTGTAATATTATTTGTGAATAATTAATTATTGATTTATATGATGAGAAAATATTGATTTTATGTGGATATAGATGGAGAAAATTTTAATGTGACAATTGTTGAAAATTAATATTTTATCTTTTTCTGATAAAATAATTCATTTAAATATATTATTTTAATAATATATTAATGGTGATATTTTTACAATGAATATGGGATATATGAATAAATGAGGAGAAAGAGTATTTTTGTTGGATTAAATGTTTAACACATGTTTTGTATGTTGGTGGACCCATTTCTTGACCGAAAATTGATTATAGACTATAAAATCGACCGTTTGTGGATTTCGGTCAATTTTTGTTTGGAATTTGGAAAAACTTTCTTCTGCAAAGTTGTAGAGAATTGAATTTCCTATAAAAACTCTCGAGATTCGAATTTTCTGATAAAAGGGCTATTTATTATGAATTATTGAAGTTTTGAGTTCAAATAATTGATTTTAGGAGTTTTAATTAATTATTTTGAGAAAAACGTTTTTGGTGAGTTTGTGAACCTCATTTAACATGTGCTATGGCTGAAATCAGATTTCAAAGGTGGGCTAAGGAATTTTTTTATAAATAATATTATTATATTCAATTTTCGCTTTGGTGTTCTAAGCAATTTCCTATAAATAGGGTGCTTAGGTTAGAATTGAAAATCACACCGTAAACTGAAGTTTTCTCTCTATATTATCGAGCGTATTCTTGTGAGTATTTTGAGTATACTTTGAGTATTGCTATACGGTGCTGAAGTTCAAGTCATAGCCTATATCCTGTGTTTATTAAAGTCTCTGTCTTTCGAGGTAAGTGATGTTATTTTCTTCTCAAATGATATTATTTCTTCAATATCATTATCTTTGAAATATTGGTTGGAACTTTTATCAAATTTGAAACTTTTTCATGTCGGGGTTACTATTCATGAGTTACTATTCACGAAGTTACTATTCATGACTTACTATTCACGAAGTTACTTATTCATGAGTTACTATTCACGAGTTACTATTCACGAGTACTATTCACGAAGCGTGAAGATGTTTTTTTTTTGAAATTTCTATCTTTTGGTGTCTGAGTTACTATTCACGATACTACGGTCTTATTCATGTATACGACACTATTCACGAATACTGAGACTATTCACCAAAAATGAAATTTCTTCTTTTTCGTCCAAAATATCTATTCTCGGATACTAGCTTTGATTGTATCCATGTTTTGATCATTCTTGAATTTTACACCACTATGATTATTTTTGAGGTATTTTTGAACATGGATAAAAACAAAGTACTAATCCTTAATCCTTGTCATTTTGTTTCAATTGGATTCGCTTTCTTTAAAAATATTTTTCATCATCCTCGGGTCTTAAATGATGATATTATTGAATATCTTTGGCCTTAGTAGTGCAAAGATGAATGATTTCTGAAGAATATCTTTGGTAGTAGTGCAAAGATGAATGTGTGTTTAGATGAACATGACCAATCGATGAATATCTTTGGCTTCAGAGTGCAAAGATGAATATTTGATTCCGAGATATATATTGATTGATGTTACAGGATAAAATATCGACGATGAACTTTTAAATTCATATATAGAAGATAGTAGTTTGCATTCTCTACTTAACTCTTCTAATGAATTATTATTTCATTACGAATATTGATTTAAAATTTGTTGTCTATTGTATTCTATTAGATTTTTCCCTGTTGAAGACTAACGATAATTTGTTGTATATTATCTTAGTCATAATATTCTTTACTAGGCTAGTTGAGTTCACCCTTTTCCTTGTTGTTCCATTTTTCTTCTCAGGAGGCGAGAATGTAGCGAGTACTAGTCGGGGTATGGAATGAAAGTTCTAGAGAGAGTTGTTTAGTAGTCCTCACCATTTTTGTAAAATAATGTATCAATAATTATGATGGGGATTTATTTGCGTGTGGATATTGTCTAGATGGCAATATCTGTATTTAAACTCGCAGTTATATGTTGTAATAATAAAGTTGTAGTTATTTCTGTACCATGTATTTGGCGACTCAGAATGGGTTGGATGGAATGGACATATTTTGGGGGCGTCACAGCAACCCATGGGGAAGACCCATGGGCATGTCGAATGGCCACTTGGCCACCAAGTAAGGGTGGTGGCCAAGTAAACTTGGTGGCTAAGCTTTGAATAGTAAGGAGGTTAGGGGCAAAATGACCAATTTGCCCTAAGCCTTGGTTTTCTATAAATAGAAAGCTTAAGTTCATTATTTTGAGCTTCTGAAAATCCTACACTATGAGAGATAGAGAGAGAGAGTTTGGATGGGAGAAGAAGAGGGAGAGAATGAGGAAAAGCTTTCCGAGTGCACGCTTTGTCCGACGGAAGGAGATTAAAGAAGAACGGTAATCCGAACCCTAGTTTCTTCTAATTTTCTTTAAGTTTAATATGTTTAAAAACATAACCTAATGAAGATAAGAAGTAGATGAAGTTAAGAATGAATTCATATGGTTGAAATCATGAGAAAACGAAGAAATAAGAATTAGGAATTTAGTTTATTAGTTTTTTAAGGAAATGTAAGATTCGTAAGGATTTTGAGCGATCTGAATGAATCTTATGAATGAGTAGGTCAAATAAGTAAGGAATGATGTTCGATAACATCAAATTCTAAGAAAAAGTAAAATCGTAATCCAAAATATCGATTAAAAATGAAGAACACGCGAAGAACGCGAAGAACGTTGTTGATGGACAAATTTAAAACCATCATAGGATAATTGTTATTGATGGACAAGTTTAAAACCATCGCGTATAAGTTAGTTGCTTATTGCTTGGTAAGGAATGTTAGAAACGTTCATGAAGAACGGATTAAAACTGAGCTATAACGAAGTTATGGCAAAAATTTCTTAAAAGAAGAACGAGAATTAGAAAGTTAGTAAATGAACCCGAACGTGTAGGGTTTCATAAGAATGTAAGAGAATGTATGAAATGTGAGTCATGGACTCAAGAACAAATGAGTTCCGAGTTTAGATGACCAAATTACGGACAAACGAACGAAGAACGTTAATAACGTAAAACGAACGAAGGGTGAAGATTAAACCAATCGAATGGCATGTTAACGAATTCAGAATGAATTTCTGTCTGAGGGTAATCGAAGTATATAAGATAAGGAAGAAAATGGCTTTAGAACAACCTCATTCTGAGTTATAACAAATAAGATATGAGATTTCAAAGTCAACGTCTCAAGCTTGTAAAAGACTTAGAAAATTTTTCTAGGTTTCATGCTTGGCGCCGCAGCGCGAGTCGTGCCTTGGGGGCCGGTACCGCAACGTGAGCTCGGGCCATTAGCTATTGTTAAGTGGCACCGCAACGCAAAAGAAAGGGAAGGGTACGCAGCAATGCAAGTACGGCAGGTGGCAATGCCCGTAAATGAGATTTTACCTTTCAATTACTAGGGGATGTGCAAGAAAGAAATATGAACATATAGTTCAATTATTATAACACTTAATCAAGTGTATTAAATGTTTAATGAAGGTTGAACGAAAAGATTAAACGAGATTAAAACACAAAGAATGTAGACACGGGTTATGGAACAAATATCCGGGGACCGTAGTCGCGATAATCGAATGTGAGGGATTGCTATAATTGTGATTCCTTAGACGTTGATTGACGAGCGTAATGTATAACATTTCGATGTTATGACATGGTAATGAGAGATGAATGTAAAGCGTTTAGATGTTGTGAACGCAACGTTGTTGCAATAAACGATCAGTCTTAGCATACAACGAACCGTATGGCTTTGACATTAGGAAAAAATAATGAACATGGGGTTCAGGTGACGAGTAATGAATGAAAGTAATTAAAACCTTTCATGAAGGTTGAATAGAATTAAGAGGCAAGTAACGTAAATGTTGAATACGTAAATGATCCTCGTGAATCGTATTCACGTTTAGCGAACGTTCTAAGTATACATTTGTTGTATGACTTAGACGTTGATAGGAGTAGTAAGTAAGATATGAATTATTAAGAAAGCCGTAGCGAACGGTAATAAGATTAATGAAAGCCGAATGTGAGTCGGATGAGAATGTTAAAATGAAATGTAAGCGTTGGACACTTGAACCGACGTAAAGGATAAGTGTACGTGAATATTAAATGGGTAGAACCTACACCCTGTGTATGGTTTGACCGTAGGGTAATAAAGATCAATGATTAAACCCGTGAACGGTGGAGAAGCTGAATTAAAGACAAGTACATATAACATAAAAGAAGCCGAGTTAATGTTTACAACTTGGATAACGTTCCGAGTCAAATGAATCGGACGTTGTAAGATATGAATAAGGTAACGTAAAATGCTTAATGCTATAAATGCATAGAATGAATATTGAAGGATCGTTTTGAGTATACAAAAGATTGTATGACTTAGACAATAAAGAATGAATCTTGAGGTATGGCATTTAGTTGCTAGAAAGCCATAAGGAATTAGAAATTGACTTAATGAAAATTATAATTTAATAGTTCGGGTAAGTTAAGATGAATTTAGGTTCTAGTACAATCGTAACCTTTGATGGTTAACATATGGGAGCTGGGCTAAACAATTCCTTCAGAGAGCGAAGGTATATACAAAATTGGCAACCGATCTAACTTACTGTTATGGGCAGTGTAGATGAGACGGGAACTTGTTTGTTGGTTGTTTGTGGGAAACCACTCAGAGTACCATATGGACTACTAGCAGAGACACGATCTGTGATGAGTCCTAGGAGAGTTATAAGAAGAAGATAAGAATGTAAATCATCAAAGATGATGAATGTATTAAGTAAGACATCTTCGAATATCATGAAGCCGTTAACCGGTAAAGGAAGTTGGTCGCGTAAACTTAGTTTGTAAGAATGTGAACCCTAAGAAGTAAAATTAAGCTTAAACCAATGCGTAAGTCAAGTATATGACTAATTGGTATATGTGTTATTTCCTTATATGCTACATAGGAATTGGAATGAGCAGTTCAGCATAAACTATAAGCTGTAGCTGTGCGTAAGGCAAGTTTCCTAACTTCATTCATATTTTAAATGAATGTTAGTTTCTAAATTTCTCAGATGTTGAACTTGAGAAGTTCTGTCTATGTGTAAATGTGTGATATTTGTACAAGGTGTTAGAATATATGAGGCCTTGTGCCACAATATGAACACTTCGGTGTTTCTATGATATGAACTGTTCTGTGATTGAACTGTTCAATATGAGCATGTTCTGTTTATACATGAACCGTTATTGTTAAGTCTCTGCTATTGATTCTAGCCAGACAGAATGTGTATGAAAGAGAGTATAGAATGAAAGTATTTCAAAGTGAATGTAACTAATGTTTTAAAATGATAGGAATCGAGATTATTCCTATTATTCAAGTCAAGCCGCTTCATAACCTTTGTTCTTGGTTATTGAAGTCTTAAAAGAATGTTTAAATTCTTGAAGTTGTTTGTTCAAATTGCTTTGACTTGGCCGAAAGCAATTGAATGCTCACACCTGCTTTAAATAAAAACATTTTCAGCGAACGATGTTAGAAAGAACATAAGGATCCCAGAAAGATCAAGATGATCGGTATCCAGAAGAAGTGCCATTCCTTATATGAATGTGCGTGAAGATCAAGCGAAGACTTGTAATATAGAATTAAAGAATTAAACTATAAAATAGTTTAATGAACGATTATGTATCCTTGGTGGCAGATAAAAGTCACTTGTACAAGATGTAAAGAATAATGTAATTATCATTATTTGGAATGAAAGAGGTTTTAAGATTTTAGAACCTGGGATTTGGGGATGTATGTTGTTATATTTAGCTATATAATTATGTATGTTTGGAAGATGATGGGATCGTGACGTACAGAATCAGTATGTGAAAATAGACCTGATTTCAAGGCGTTACATATTATGCAGCAATTACTGTAGCAATAATTGAGTATAACTGAGTGACTTCTCACATAAGCATCAATAATCAATACCGTGTGCAAATATGCAACCAAGCGTATTACTGTAATTTTACTACCGAGTAGTTCGACAATTTAACGGTAAAACTTTCACCGTTATTTTATAAAAAGATATTTCTGTCATTGTGAGGTCCACCAATGATTATGCCGTCGTACGAATATTCCCTGTTAAAACGAATATTTCCCGACCAATCGAATATTCCCCGACACAACGAATATTTTATATCAACTTGCTTACTTTGCAAAATTTTTACATATCACCCTTAACTTTAACCCTTTCTTAATTTAACCATTTACTAAATAAAATAATAATTATAAGAAAATTGAATACTTTCATTTCATAAAATTCGGTGTCTTACAATCATCCTCATGTTTATATTGTTATGAAAGTCATCTTTGGCCCGTAGTGCATAGATGGACTGTGGGTTGGTATGATTATGAACCAGGATCATTCGATATAATCATGACTCGTAATGTTACAAATGATGTGGTAAAAGTCCTCATTGGTCCGTAGTGCATTGATGGACAGTTATTGGCACGATCATGACCATTGGTGATAATAATGAATATCCTTGGCCCGTAGTGCATGGATAATTCAGTGATGTGGATTATTTATTGAGCTGAGTCTCAACGATAAAATTGATGATAAACTTTTAAATCATAAAAGATAGTAGATATCATGCTCTACTTGACTCTTCTAATGGATTGTTTGTTCCACTGCAGTTGAACTTGTTGTCTATTATATTCTACCAGTTTAACCCTGTTGAAGGCTAACAATAATTTATTCTGCATTATTTTAGTCATAATATTCTTTACTGGGCTAGTTGAGCTCACCCTTTGCTTTCATTGTTCTCTTCAGGAAATGAGAATATAGCTGGGACTAGTCGGGGAACGGAGTGACGGTCCAGATGGTTGTTTTAGTAGTCCTCACTATTCTATGAAATAGTGGGATAATAATTGTAATAAGATTGAATTTGAGAGTGGATATTGTCTAGAAGACAATATTCGTATTAAAACTCTCAACTTATGCTTTGTCGTATTACATGACAATTGTATTAATTAAGTTGTGAGACCCCAAATTTTACGAATAAAGATTTAAATTTCTCTAAATATTTTTTTGAATATTATGGTGTGGATTTGATATAATGTTATAGGGTTGGGTAATATTTATAAATTTTGCAAAGTATGCAAGTTGTTATATAATATTCGTTTGGTCGGGGAATATTCTTTTTGTCAGGGAATATTCGTACGAGGAGACAATCATTGGTGGACCCCACAATTGAATTATTATCGGATTGAGAAAATGACAAAAATATTTTTATGAAAATAACGGCGGAAGTTTTACTGCTAAAATTGTTGAACTACTCGGTAGTAAAAATACAGTAATATGCGTGGTTGCATAGTAGCACACGATATTGATTATTGATGCTTACGTAAGAAGTCACTCAGTTTTGTTCAATTATTGCTTTAATAATTTTTGCATAGTATCTCACGTTATTTGATTCAATTATTGTCGATATTTTATATATTATTAAATCAATAATTGAGATGACAGAGTTATTAATATTATTATTTGTAATATTAACAATGTCTAGAAGTTCTGCCAAGGAGAGGTTTGATCACCTAATTGCTCGCCAATAGGGAGAAATCCTTATTGGAAAGCCCCCTCTTTCTAGGGAACGACCTAGTCGATTAATATTGTGAATTATAATAATGATGAGAAATGTTGTTAAATATATTGAGGTGTCTTTTTATGAAGTCACGGAAGTTTATATATATATATATATTATATTTATAAATTTTGTTTTATTAGTATTATTTATGTAATAAAATAGAAAAGTTTTTATATAAAACAAAATACTTTTATAAAGTTATTTGTTTTATTAGACAATAATTAGAATATATATATTTTATTATGCATAGTGTTTGCATAGTGCCTTGCATAGTATTTTGCATAGTAAAATCTTTTTTATATAAAAGCAGAATAATACTTTTATAAAGTTATTTGTTTTGTTAGACAATAATTAGAATATAATATATTTTATTATGTATAGTGTTTGTATAGTACACAGATAGTATTTGCATAGTAAAATCTTTTTATATAAAAACATAATACTTTTATAAAGTTATTCGTTTTATTAGATTATAAATAGAATATATTATATTTTATTTAAAAGATTTTGTTTTATTAGAATATTTTATTTATACTGCATAGTAAATCAATATGGACCGTCTGTTCAAAAGTAAATTAATTTGGACTGTTCATGAATTAGTTACTATTTAGTCCATTCTTCTATAAATAGAAGCTCATTCCTTCATTATTTCTTACGAATTCACTGAAACTCTAGAGAGAGAAATTATAGAGAAAGAATAATAAGAAAAGTATTCTGCTACTTCACTACTCCTATATTCAGTTTCTTCTAAGGTAAGGGGTATTATTTCTTTCATATTCATGAAGAGAACTTCTGTTATTCCATTCTTTATTATTCTGTTAGAATAATCTGTATACGCAGGCTACCATATTCTTGGTGAAATTCTTCTGTTATTCCATTCTTTATCATTATATTGAATAACTTTTATACATCTGCATCTGCATACATGGTGAATTTTTATGTTATTCTATTCTTTATTATTACATTAGAACATCCTCGGGTGCATATTATGCCCGACACGTTCCATTAATTATTATTCATTGGAATAACCTATTTGTGCGATTCTATCGCATGCACGGTGATTTACATTGTTATTTCATTCTTTATTATTATGTCGAAATATCACGTACGTAGCGATTACACACGACTGGTTCCATTAATTATTATTCGCTTGGAATAACCTATCCGTATGATCTATCGCATGCATGGTGATTTTTATTGTTAATCCATTCTTTATTATTCATTTGGAATATCCTCATTGGGTGTGACACGCTGACCTAGTTCCATTAATTATTATCCTGTTGGAATAACCCGTCTGCAAGCGCCTATCGCATGCACGGTGATTTTTGTTGTTTTTCCATTCTTTATTATTCATTGGAATATCCTCGTTTGTCAAGTAATTTCGCGTGACTCGGTTCCGTTATTTATTATTCATTAGAATAACTTTCTGCGTGGCCTATCGCATGCCTGGTGATTTCTTTTATTATTCCATTCTTTATTATACTCAGTTGGTTAATGTTTTGGCTTTTATACTCCATGAAATTAGTGGAATATCCTTGATATTTGCGCTTCATCCAGTATCTTTTCATGGAAATATTCTTCTGAGCATTCTTGAGTTTTACTCCACAAAGAAGTATCATGTTGACAATTTGGACGTTATTGGTTCCTGGATAAATTAATTCTTGAACTTGTTTTATTGAATTCTTATATCATTGTCATCATCCTCATGTTTATTTTATGTTGAAAGTCATCATCCTTACCTGTCAGTGCATATGATGGCCTTGGTATGATTATTATGAGAGGATTAATCAAGATAATCATAATCGTAATATTACAAATGATGTGGTAAAAGTCCTCATTGGCCCGTAGTGCATTGATGGATAGTTGTTGGCATGATCATGACCATTAATTCGATTACCTAAATATCCTTGGCCCGTAGTGCATGGATAATTTGTGGTTGTGATACTAATGAATATCCTCGGTAGTAGTGTGGGGATGATGTGAATTATTTATTGTTTGAGTCTCTCATGATAAAAGTGATGAAAACCTTTTAAATCATAAAAGATAGTAGATTTTATTCTCTACTTGACTCTTTTAATGGATTGCTTATTCCGCCACTGATTAAACTTGATGTCATTGTATTTTATCGGTTTAACATTGTTGAAGACTAATGATAATTTATTCTGCATTATCTTGGTCATAATATTTCTTCTTCGGGCTAGTTGAGCTCACCCTTTTTTTCACCTTCTCTTGAAATGAGAATATAAATTTGGGGCGAGTCGAGAACGGAGTGACGATCCGGATGATAACATTAGTAGTCCTCACTATTCTATTAAATAGTGTGACAATAAATGTAATGAGAACTCCTTTGAGTGTGGATATTGTCTAGATGACAATATTCTTATTAAAACTCTCAATTTATGTTTTGTCGTATTTTACACGACAGCTGTATTATTAAGTTGTATTTATATTTTTGTACCTTGTATCTGGCCACTTAAGTTGGGTGATGTATACTTATTTTGGGGGAGTCACATAAGTTGTATTTGAATTTTGTACCATGTATTTGGCGACTGAGAATGGGTGATGTATACCTATTTTGGGGGCGTCACATTTTTCCTTAAGACCCTTAAGGTATATCAAAGGGTATGCTTGGGTATAATAAGTTGTACATGGAGATAATGCATGATCAATAAAGAATCTACCGATTCTAGTAAAAGAAGAGAAATGTCCTATGTGATTCGATAAATGACAACCTAGTAGTCCTTGGCCAAGGCAGAATGAAATTAAAAAGGAGTTTTTAATTTGCATTATTTGGAGTTGTGCATTTAAGAGTCGAAATACATATAATTAAATAAAATAAGACTTGACAGTAATTCCATGTCTTATATTTAATTGGGAAATTGTATGGTGAAAGGATTGAATTGGACGGTAACTATTTACTCAAAGGTTCTTTTATGATTATTGTTGAAATATATCTTATCTGGAAAGTCGTTAATCGCTAGGGAGGTTTATCCCTATTGTAGAATAAATATTATTTATTTAAATAAATAAATTATTTAATTTATTTATTTGAATAAGATTAGAATTATTCTAATTGATTTATTCACAACCGGTTTAATATGGAGAACCTAAAGGGTCACACCATAAAAAGGAAGAATAATTATTTAAGAAGTTAATGACATAATCGTAATAATAAGTTAAGTATATTTAATTTAATCTATGGCGATAGAATAAATTAAATAGCTTAATGTTTATTATTTAATATTTTGGAAATATTAAATATAAATTAATAAGAGGAGTCTTATTATTATTATTACTATTATTGTTATTTAATTTCTAAAGGAGTTTGGTAATTAATTAATAAAATTACTCTCATATATTCCTAATAAGATTACGAGGTTAAATTAATTAAAAGTGTTTAATTAATTATCTCTAATAAGATTAGGGAGCTTAATTAATTAAAAGAATTTAATTAATTAAATAATACCCTTTTTTTTATTAGATTAGAAGGGTTAACTGATATCTTTATAAGAGGAGTCTTATATCAGAGATCAATAGATGTGATTCTAGTTATTGGAGAGTACGCTCTTTTTGTATGAGAGATAGAAAAACTAGGATTTTTTCAAACACCCATCTTTTTGAATCTTTCTTCTTCCTTGGTGGATCACCTCTAGAGGCCAAATATTTGGGTGGCTAACGTTGATCAAAAGAAGGAACCAAACCTAGTGGATTTTCAAGTTGAACGCGAAAGGATTTGGAGGTGAATTTGTACTTGAGGAAACTCAAATCTTCAAAGGTATGATTTTTGTTCTTTATCTTTTCGTTTAATTAATAATTATTCTTAAAGGATGATCCGAGTATATGGTTTGTAAAATTTTAAAACTCTGATTTTCCACGTTTCCTCTTATTTTGTGCAATTTGATTGCGCTCATGAATATTACAAACCTAACAGTGGCATCAGAGCTAAACCTTTATGCGAATTATTAATTGTTTGATTTAATATGTATGTTGATATGTGTTTAGAACAATTTAATTGAGCATAATTTTTACTACTACAAAATCATAAATAGACAACCCTTAAAAGATGACATTTTTATAAAAAAAACGTTGTTGTATTTTTTTTCACAACGTTTTTTTAAAAACGTTGTAGATATATATGCAAAAACGTTATCTATTTAAAAGGCATTTTTTTAGTTTTAAATAGATAACGTTTTTTTTAAAAACTTTGTGTATGTGAAAAAAACGGAGCTTAATTTAGGCGGAAGTGAAAACTTAAAATTACAAATCCGTTCTTTCTCTCTATTCGTATTTCATCTCACACTTCTCTCTTTCTCTACTCCTAAACAGCTAGGGTTCAAATGGCCAAAACTAGTGGGGATTCAATATCTCAGATCTTCCCCTTTCTTCATCGTCAAATTTCGTAGCCAAATCTTCCTCTCAAATCTCAGAGCTCAATCATCCTTGCCCGATCTCAAAGCTAGGTTAAAAATCCTCACCGCTGCCCTGCCGATTCTCTCTTCACGTCGCGACCTCCTTTAAAGCCCTCACCGCCATCGAATCACGCTTCCCGATTTCAAGGTCGGCGGAAAGGCCAGAGCTCTAGGTGATTCTGTCTCCGTCGTCCGCGAGAAGAGCAAGATCACCGTCACCTCTGACAACAGCTTCTCCAAAAGGTATTCGAAAATTTAATATTGTGATTTCTTTACCCATTTCTAGGTAAGAACATTAGAGTTGATTTATAAAAGTGTCACAATTTTGAAGAATAAATGACCTATTTTTTATGGGTTCGTTTGTTTGAGTGTAGGATTCATATCAGGTACCTGAGAATTTTACTTCACCTCCCTTGGTGTTGTATCCCTTGGTTATTTGTTATTTGTAAACTTTAGATGAAATCATATCAAATTTTGCAAATTGACTTTTAAAAGTCAAAATTTAGAACTAATTTTGAAAATATTTGTTTATTGGTCTTTTTGGAATACTAGAATTGATTGTGTTTGACCCTTTCAGCTATAAATATAAAATTGATGTTGGTGTTTATTTGTGATTCTTTGAAGCAGAAGTTAAAGACTCGTGTGGTGAAGAATAATGTTAACCCCGAGTGGAATGAAGATCTGACACTTTCAACTTCAGACCCCAACCTCCCAGTTAAGCTAGTAAGTCTTTCAATTTTATAGTATTCGATGATTTATGTACACCATGCTTATTATATAGTAACAACATTTGGAATTAGTGGTTTCTCACCAGAATTAAGAAATGAAAGTGAAACAAAGAGAAACTGAATGAAGTTGCAACATGAAATATAATAACAGCTAATAAAATGAGAGGTTAAAGGATACATAGTTCCTTTTCTAGTTTATATGCTCCTTGAGCCATTAATTTCAGTTCTGTTTTGAATTTTCAAACCGCTTGCAAATTTTTCCTACTTCAGACGAATCTTCTTTATGATCTATCCCACTCCAGAACAATCTCTTATGTATGTGATCACTGATTTGGCTTCTATTAAATATTTGATGTGCTTTTTTTAGTTTTTGGATAATTTTGACCTCTCCAATTTTATCCTTAGTTACTCATTTTTCCAAGTTAATAGTGTCACTCTTTTCAAGTTTGGATGTCTTGAGGTTACAAGGAGGTAAATATTTACTTCAAATGTCCGAAGTATTACCAGTTAGTTGCCTTCATTTTTTGAGTATGCCCAAAATAATCAGCATTGATTTTAGTTTTCTTGCAGGCTGAAGATGTAGTTGCAGCTTCACTAGCTTGTATGGTTAACTCGACATCAAAATCTGGATGTGAAAGTCCGACAACTAAGTTTCAACAGGTAAAAAATGATGACATCTCTATCCTTCATAATTGGCTATTTCTGCCTTGTATTTATAATAGCCTGCATCTCTGTTTAAGTTCAGTTCCTGCAGAAACTTATAATCAATGATTTAAACTGTTCCCATCCCATCCAGTTCAATAATTCAATAATTGTAATTGGTGGTGGTGGAGAGCTTTTTAATTCAATAATTCAAATCAAATTTTTTTATCATCAGACATTAATTTAGAAGTATGCTAATTAGAATAGTGCATTATTTAGTTTACAAATAATGTTGATTTAGAAGTAGCCTGTTTCTTCTTCTTCTTGTTGTTGATATGTTTAATGAATTACTAGTGATTTGTACTTGAATATTATTATTGGCAGTTTGCAACAAGTGTATATACAAAAAGATCACAGAAGAGAATTTGAGCAGTTATCCTGTATGCAACATTTACCTTGGATGTGCTCCACTTGATAAACTGAGGTAATTAATTCTTGGATTTTAATTTTAAGCATAAACACATAATTTTTTACTAGAGATATACAAATATTTCACATATGCCACAATGGGAATCAAAGAGAATTGCAAAACAAGGAACTGAATTCATGAACTGTAGTAAATTTTAGAGGACAAACAAATTTATCAAAGATTTCTGTGCTTTCTTATAATTTGCAGGCCAGACCACAACTGGAGTTCAATTATAGCACAAATTGTCCTTTCTTTAAGAAAAGCAGATAAGGAATATGAACTTGAATTTGTAGATGGAGAAGCTGCGCAAGCTGTGCCTGCTAGAAAAAAAGAGAGGTCTCTGTCTTCATTTTTGAGCAAACCAAATGTATGTAGTACTACTATCACGACTAGAAGAAGAAGAAGAAGATGAAGAAGAAAAGCCATTGCAAGAAAGTTTCTTCCTTCTCAAGGATCCACTGTTTACATTGAGAAATCCATGGAAGACGACCCTCTAGTGAGCTCAAACTTCTCCCAGACTTCAAAGAAGATTTCACAACGTAATAAGGAGGTGGGGAGTCTCTAAATGCACTTCTTGTTTGTTCTTATACTTGTTCATATATAGTGAAAAATCTGAACCTTAATATCAACTATTCGTTTAGTAAAAGAGCATATAGTGACAGTGTATACACAAGCATTGTTAGGATCATAACACATCATTAAAATATAAGGATTTCGTTACTAACATTGATGAACAAGTAAGCTGAATATTCATGCCAAGAAGATCTTTATTAGTTTAGATGTTCTAACCAACTGCAGTTTCAAATATAATTGGGTTTTAGAATGCGAATTGAGCTGTAAAATGCATCTCTGTTTGTACAGTGTAGAGTTGTTTTATGATGCTTTTAGAGTATCTAATTTGAGCCATGGGGGTTATAATGTCTCATCAGGTCTTATAATGAGTCCATATTTTGCAGGGGTTCTCTTAAAATTAGTTCATGTTTGCAATTTTGTTGCAGGTTCTCGAGTTGAAAACTGAATTCTGCTGTATTTTCTGTCGAGGAAAATGGCATTTTCTTTGTAATTTTCACGTGTTCGATTGAAAAATGAGACTTTCATGCCTGGTTTGGACGCACTATTGCAAATGTTATGAAAAATTAGTTCATGTTTGAAATGTTATGCCGTTTGTTTTTTTGCTTCTTAACAAGGAAATAAGATTTTGTAGTGGGCTTTATTTCAACTTCTGATTTAGTGGTTTAATTTTTATATGAATACCATTTGAGCTTTTCCTTTTTACTTGTCTGCAATGTTCTAAAAGGCGCTAGGCGGGAGGCGGGCGGCCGAGGGGGGCCTAGCGCCTAGGGGGCCTAGGCGGGATTTTTTATTTTAAGGTAATTTTAATATTTTATCTTAATTTATCCAAACAAAATAATAATATAAAACAAAACAATCTATAATAAAGATAATAAAGGCCTTTTCTTAAAGTTCAAACACATATCCATATTGCTAATGTCAAATTTCAAACACATATCTATATTGCTAATGTCAAAGTTCAAACACAAACATGCAATTGTTCAAAGTTTAAACAAATTTTTAACGTATTAGTTTTATTTATAAATAAGATTGCTATTAAATAATAAATTTTAAAATTTCAAGAATTTAATTCAATATTAAAACTTAAGAAACTAAACATAAATTTAAGAATTATAAAATTGAATTAAACTAAATATTACAAATGTATTCTCATTTATATAATTTGAAGTTGGTACAAGTTCAAAAAAATTACAACTATAATAAAATTATCCATTTTGACTTGATATTGTTCACTTCTTTGTTGTGATTTGATATCTACAACCTCAGATTATGAATATGGTAATCATTAGAAAAATAAATATATCAAGATTTAGTTTGGGTAGTTATTAAAATAAAAAATCTCTCCGCTTTAGAACCCGCTTTAATTTTATAGAGGATTTTTTCGTCGCCTATGAGCCTAGGTGAGGCACCTAGGGGCTTAGAGGCGCCAAGTGGGAACTGGGTCCTAAAGTGGGCGCCAAGAGGGGGCCTAAGCGCTTAAAGCGGGGCTAAGCGGACCTAAAGCGGAGATTTTTAGAACAGAGCTTGTCTGTTTTCTAGCCAGACTATAGTTGTGCTTCGTACATTCTGATCCATGGAGGTTAACCACCGGTTAAATCTTTGTGTGACTCAGATTCTTGAAGCACCAAATGAGGAAGAAGTTTCTTTACTTCTGGAGATATATAGGTGATTATTCTCACTTTTTCATTTTTTAAGTCCCTTACTATGGCTTCCTATGCAAATAAATTATTAGTCCAAATCATCACAATTTTCCTGGTTTGGATAAAGTGTAGGCTCTGTCTCATAGGAGGAAAGGAAGTTCATGAGGCAACATTAAGAAGCATACAAAATTTGGCAAAAGATTTCTCCAGATTATGAAGATGAAATCTTGGTAAATTTTCGTGGCCATGCCTTTACTTAGAGCATCTGTAAATGATCAACTGTAATTTTCGTGGCCATGCCTTTACTTGGTGCTCCTGCTCCTGCTTCTGTTTCTGCTCCAATTGTAACGCATCCAAGTGAGACGGATGGTGTCCCAAAGAACATTTTCTTGGTGAACATAGTAGTAATTTATATTGAAAAGTGAATTTGAGATGTATATATGGATAGTTTGGTATATATTTTGTGGATATAGTAATTTGAAACTGTAAACGAATGGTATTATTGGGATGTATTTTGAATGGTTGATACATTTTGGTTTTAAATTTAAATGAGAATTTAGACCTTTTAGCTATATATCATGGCATTAGCATATTGCAGGTGTATTGGTAATATAGGTGAATCACAATCTTTTTTTATTTTTATCTACAACATTTTAAAAATGTTGTATATTTGTATAAATAAATGACATCTAAATAGATGACATTTTAAAAACGTTGTGTAAATGTGTTTAAATGTTGTCTGATATACTAAACAACAACATTTTTATCCATAAAACGTTGTGGAATCATACTTTCCACAACGTTTTTAAGCATCTGCTAATTTTTGGATAACAAATTTACAACGTTTTTTTCTTAAAAAATGTTGTCTAATGTGCTTAACTACAACGTTTTAAAAACGTTGTGTAAGGGTGTCAAATAGATGACACCCTTAACCATGGCGTTTTTTTGACTGAAACAACAATGTTTTTTCCGCGTTATCTATTTACTGTTTTGTAGTAGTGTTTGTTGTATAAATTTATTTAAAAAAAATAAAAAAAATCACAAATCCAGTTATTAATTTTTTTTTTGCTGAATTTGTGGCTTTTCATTTGAATCACTGTTACATATACAGGATTCATAAAGTTACAGGATTCTTGATTACTTGTTATATATATATATATATATATATATATATATATATATATATATATATATATATATATTTTTCTTGATTCGTGTCCCCGATAAAGACATGTCCCGGGATAAGGATTATCAAGATTCATATTAACGAAAGGCTTATCCTGAAGCACAAGTGAATCATATATTTATATATATATATGCGACACACACGGATTATATATATATATATATATATAAGTATATATATATATATATATATATATATATATATATATATATATAATAGGTAAATGCTTGGATATAAACAATGTTCTAAAAGGCGCTTAGGCGGAGGCGGGCGGATGCGTAGGGGGGCCTAGCTCTAGGGGGCCTAAAAAGCGGGGCCTAAAGCGGATTTTTTATTTTAAGGTAATTTTAATATTTTATCTTAATTTATCCAAACAAAATAATAATATAAAGCAAAACAATCTATAATAAAGATAATAAAGGCCTTTTCTTAAATTTCAAACACATATCCATATTGCTAATGTCAAATTTTAAACACATATCTATATTGCTAATGTCAAAGTTCAAACACAAACATGCAATTGTTCAAAGTTTAAACAAATTTTTAACGATTAGTTTTATTTATAAATAAGATTGCTATTAAATAATAAATTTTAAAATTTCAAGAATTTAATTCAATATTAAAACTTAAGAAACTAAACATAAATTTAAGAATTATAAAATTGAATTAAACTAAATATTACAAATGTATTCTCATTTATATAATTTGAAGTTGAGTATGAGTTCAAAAAATTACAACTATAATAAAATTATCCATTTTGACTTGATATTGTTCACTTCTTGTTGTGATTTGATATGCTATAACCTCAGACATTATGAATATGGTAATCATTAGAAAAATAAATATATCAAGATTTAGTTTGGGTAGTTATTAAAATAAAAAATCTCTCACTTTAGAACCCTTTAATTTTATAGAGGATTTTTTGTCGCCTTGGGCCTAGGTGAGGCACCTAGGGGCTTAGAGGCGCCAGTTGGGAACCTAGGTCCTAAAGTGGGCGCCAAGAGGGGGCTAAGCGCTGGCGTGGATTTTAGAAACAGAGGAGGATAAAAATCCAGGCTCATCGAGATATGTTTGACAATAATTATATATATAAGTATATATATATATATATATATATATATATATATATATATATATATATATAAGTAAAGCGCTAAACTCCGCATATAAGTCTAGGCTCAATCGAGGCATAACTCGATAATATTAGTCCATATATGAAATATATACATATATAAGTATATATATATAGACAAAAATGAAAACCACGGACCGAAGTCTGAGCAAACGCACACAACACGACTCTCAATGTGTATAACAGTGTGTGCTAATATGAAAAGAAAGGCTTTATAGAATGTGAGAAGTCTTACAGTGGGCTGCCAAGGTAGACTTCTATGACTCTATATGGATAAATACTCAGCTCCCGTCGGACAAAAATATAGCTATATGTGAGCTAACAGATGAGGAAACACTCAATATAGGTGTGTACAGAGTAAATTGGACATGGCTTCCTCGCCTTTCTTCCTCCTTCTCTCTCTCAAAATGGCGGACCCAAGGTCTATATTTATAGACTGATGGCCGCAGGTGTACCTGCAGCAGCCAAAGTTGCACCTGCAGCTGGTCGAGGTGTCCCCGGGCTTCGCGGGTCCTGTCGTCTCGAAGTACGTGCACTCGTGCACTGTAATATCCATTCAAACTTGCAAAACTTTAATCCGAGAATTCAAATGAGGTATATGTGACCTTCTTCAGACTGTTTGTGTCGAGAGTTACGCTATGACATGGATTAGAGGTTATACGAAGTCAGAAAGAGGGGACCATGCCCATAGTCTTCAAGCTTCAAATTCTATCCGGTGTATTGCCACACGTAATAGTCACTCGGGATTGTAACTCCTCGGTTCTTGTGGGACATTGTTGGATGTATGTATATATGAAGTGTTGAGACGACGCACAGGTGTTGAAGTGGCAAGATGACATTTAACTCTTCACCGGCTATCGCTGGTTTGAGTTAAAAGCAGACGTTGCTCAGGGTTACAGCTGAGATTGGACTACTTGTTTGTATGCCGTAATGTCATCTTGTGAGAGTGCCTGTTTGCCCGGTGTTAGCTGCGGGTCTGAGGTATGAGTGCCTCGGCAGGAGGTCTGAGCTTGAAGCTGTTAGCATGCATTTGAAATAAGCATTTCCGGAGTTATCACCGGAACTGCAACAACACTCCTTGGGGTTATCACCAAGGACGAAACTCGGGGTTATCTCCAAGGTTGGAAATGATCCTTCCGGTGTGTGTTCCGGGGTTGGAAATGATGTTCCCGATGTGTATCCCGGGTTTTTAGCTTGAACTTCCGGTAGTATCCAGAATTGATGTGAGCTATCTTCCAGGGTTATCTTCGAAAAATGAATCTGCCCTCCTGCAATGTCAGTAACAGGCGTACAAAAAATTTTGAGTGTCTTCTGATGCCCCTCTTTATCATATTCATGTAATGCAAGACATGGATAGGATAAAGAATCCTAGACACTTGAAATGCAAGCAAGATAAACATGATGCTATGTGCAGCAACATGATGCAAATGTCTGATGCATGATGGGAATGACTGCCGGTTCCCTGGTAATCCTACTGGGATGACAATCAGTGATGGCTTGGACATGGGATCCAAGTCTTCCAGGATGTTGACATTGGGGCTATCACCAAAGTCTCGGATCCTAGACACTGGCTTATATTCCATAGAGGTACCTCTTGTGTGCAGGAGATCTATTGGGATAAAGCTTTGTCTGTTTGAGGATGTGTATAAATTATTCCCTCATTCTGCCGGAGTTACTGCCAATAGTATGTTGTTGTTAGGGTTGCCCGACCTTCGTTGATGTGTGTATCACTGAATAGATCCTTGCTGGGTGCATTGTCAAGGTTGCTTGACCTTCATTGATGTATGTGTCAATGGTCGCATTGCGTTGTAACCCTTGTCGGGGATACTTGTATAAGTTGCTTCTATAAGTTAACTTGCCATTGGCTGACATGACGTCTAGGTTGCTTGACCTTCACTGATATGTGCATCATTGGTTGAGAATGCGCTGTAACCCCCGTCGAGGATACGTGGATTCTTGAAAGATGTGCGTTGTGACCCCCGCCTGGGATACTTTATCAGTTTGTAACTTCGGCATTGTAAGCCTCACCGGGGAGGTTTAGCATTTCGTGGTTTTGCGTTATAATCCCCTGCCAGGGATGTTTAGGGTTGTGACCCTGCAATGACGGCATCGGACCTTTGTGGGGTATTGCCGAGCATGATTTGTGAAAGTTGATCTCATCGGTATAGTATACCCTGCATTTAGGCGAATACCAATGAGATGACGGGAGTTTAATTTTGACCCGTACAAAACTAGGATTCCAGGCTATTCCGCTCAATCGCGTAGCATTTTTATTCCTGATTTGGCATTTTCAGCTTGTGAGACCTCCTTTGCAACTCTAACTAGAGCAAGCCGGAGGTGTGGGACCCACGTAGGAGTGCCGCAGGTACACCTGCAGCAACCGCATATGGACCTGCGGCCAACCGTGGCTATGTAAAGCCCAAAGGTTACTTTCATAAGTCATTTTCAAGCTACGCTGCGTAGGAAATCTGAGAGCTCTTCTTCAGATCTGCTGAGTTCGGGCAACTTTCTACATATTCTGCCACCATACAAGCGTTCTTCACTGTCCCGGTAACATATGCATGTATTTTTTTCCAATTTCTATCCGTTGGAAAATGACTTATCACATGAAATGCATTTAGACACAGTAGTGAATATGCATGCTGATATGACTTGATAAAAAATATTCAACATAGCAAATGTTAGTATTAAACCATGCTAAACATAATGATGTGGAAAAATTTGACTTTTGAAACAATCAAATTAGCACCTTTTACTGTCATTTCTTATCCTATCTGAGGACAAATGAGTAAAGGTAGAAGAAGCAAAATAATCCTGGTAATTAGACTAAACTTATGGATTTTTTACTGTGATGTGATAATGCATGTAGGATGTATATGACTGTGTATAGGTGTGCTACTGAATGGCCACCTAGTCATGCCTATGTGCATGTGGATAGTCCCATTTACAAAGGGGGCTATGGCAAAATTTTCCAAAATGTAGGCATTGAGTAGTCATGCATTTTTAACTCTACTGTAGATGTATGTTAAAATAATGCATGCATGTATGTAATGCATTTGAAAAAAAGGTCCCGGTAAGAAATTACCACACCCTTTCTGAGCTGATTTGGAGACTTGTTGTCCAGATATTATGGATCCGGATCAGCCGAGTAGTTCCCGTAGGACTGATAAGAAGGTTTTATATCTACTTATTCGGTATCTTTTACTTGAATTAGTTTCTTATACTCATGTGTCTTAGTTACTTTTCATGCATTTTATGTTCATTTTGTAGGTTATATGTTTGGGAACGGTGTGAGCGACTATTGGTAAGGAAAAGCATGGAAAATGCAAAGAAAAACAATTCGGACATCATTTGGGCTTTCATGTTCATTTCATGTTCTTGGAATGGAACTTCGACTATATTGAAGAGTTTCTCCTTAGCTTTCCGGAACATCTTGAATCATTCCAATCGGAGTTCGGATGAAAGAGTTATGACATTTCTACCAACAAACGTCTTTGAACTTCATTGTTTTGGGTGGCCATTTGCATAGAAGTAACTTCCAGTCCAATTTCGACCTTTAGTCGTTCATTATTTCTCAAACCTCAAAGAATAAAAGTTGTAGATCTCGTCGATAGCTTCGATTTGATAGGTGGAAGGCCCCGTAACTCCTCCCGGTTTAAAAGGTATGGCAGTTTTAGCAGAGGAGGTTCCAGCAGAAAAATAATTGGCAGATTGGGGGCAAGCCGGGGCTTGACCTTTTGTGCCTTGGGAGCAAGCCGGGGCTTGGGGTCCTGGGCATGAAATCAGTAGAATAGAAAGTCGGGGCTTGCTATTTACAAGGCAAATAGCAAGCCGGGGATTGCGCAGAATGAGTAGTTTTTGTTCGAATTTGAGTCCGAAAAGGATTGTTTCGAGTTGTTTGATTCAAGGACATCCAAGAGGACTTAAATACATATAAAGAGACATATAAAAGGAGGAGAATTGTGAGGATTAGAGAGAAGTTTTTGGAAGAATTCCATTAGATTAGATTAGAGTAAATTAGAGCAAAACCCTAGTTCTAATGAGTTTTGGAGATTGAAGCAACTTGGAGACCATTGAAGATTCAAAGTAGAAGCAAGGAGGGAGCGAAAAATCTACAGACAATAGATTCTATCTTTTTATCTTCTTCTATCTTTATCTTTTATTGTTTATGCAATTGTGGATTCTTAGTTTTAATTCAATGAGCTAATTCTTTGTTTGAGATTACAATGGATCTTATTGTGTAGTTTATTTTAATATGCTTCGTTATCAATTGTTATGTTCTATCGTGAGGATTGTCAATTGTGATTTGGACTTAATTGTTTAATTGATTGGCCATCAATTACCGTGATAATCTATATGAACTCGAGAGATGAAGTATTGATTTAGATCTTATCATGATAGCATGTGTTCAGGATTTTGTTAGTAGCTTAAACTTGATGAGTGTTAAGGTAGAGATATGCTTGACATCTCATGTAATCGGATAGAGAACTTATTCTTCAATCTTCTTCAATTGTAATTCACATAGAGATATATTGGGTTAGTTGATTAAGGTGTTTAACGAATTTCTATCTCAATTGTGGATTGATGTTAATACGGTATTAGTGCATCGAGAGATGGTTAATACTACTTTTGTGTTCTTGATTAACAATTCGGGATAGAGAATAATTGATGAGAAGTGTGTTAACTTATATGAAGCAATAAGTGAAGTTGTGATCTTAAATCTCCATAATCTGATTTGTAACTAGTAGTAATTAGAATTAGTTTAATTAATTAATTTACTTTATAACATTAAATTGATTGTTTAAATAAAATTAGTTTGATTAAGGGTTAGTACTTGGTGATTTTTATTAACTAATTCTCTGTGGGAACAATACTCTACTTATCATTTTATTACTTGTTGACCACGTATACTTGCGTATTGTGCGTAACTATATTTTACACAACATGTTTTTGGCGCCGTTGCTGGGGAATTAATTTAGTAATTATTTACCAATATTAATTTCAATCAAATTAGTCTTAATTTAAACATTTTTATTTTATTTTCAATTCTCTTCCTATATTTCCCTCTTTTCAGGTTCCATGGATGACTTTGCGTATCAATGGCCATACACAAAAATGACTTAGCCAAGGGGAGCGGAGATTGACAGACTCGCGACACTTTCTGCAATGTCATCACAGATTGAAGAACTTTTGAGGAGGTTGGACGTTATCGCAGCCCAACAGAGTTGAATGATGGAAATTATGTGTGACTATTGTGCTGGCAACCATCAGAGTCATCAATGCACCGTTAGTTTTGGGCCGGGACAACATGGTGGTGTATACCTCAACCAGTATGCATATGATAATTACCATCAAGTTTGGGGGTATCACCCGGATTCGTCATGGAGCTACAATTATGAAGACCAATACTACGCTCCAAATCCAACATACACACCAGAATTTTCATGTAAACCTCCATTGCCACAAGAAGAAAAGTCAAATTTGGAGGAATTACTGTCAAAGTTCATTGCATCAAATGAGGAGAGGAGGATTAATCAAGAGCGGTCAATTCAGAATTAAGAGATATCAAGGCAAAATCCGCTGAACCAGGTGTATCAAATACTCAAAGCCTTGAACAATTGTCCTCAAAACAATTGGTGTTATGATGAGGATTCCGAGATTAATGAAGTGCCCGAGCCAAATCTACAACTGGATGAGCCATGAGATGTTGAAAAAGAGGAGACACGTGGAGATAATGAAAACAAGGTCGGTAAAGAACTAATTGTGAGAACCAACGATGATGAGTTGATGTTATTTATGCCTCAAGTGCCTTCTCCTCCACAGTTCAAGAATCCAGTTAGATTTGTAAAACCCTGTCCGATTGGTAGTCATGTCGTCGGCAATACTCCTTGTGACGTAAAAGCGAGTACAACTTCGAAGCCATGGTGTGATGAGCAGGAGAAGATAGAAGAAGAGATTGTTGTGTCTGACAAGCCTCAATTCCAGAATCTATTCGTAGACACAATGGAGAAAACACCTAGATGTTGGATGTTCTTGAATGTATTCTTATCTAAAGAAAGCATGCTAGGTGACTTTAATACAATGGCTATCACAAATGGGAACCTACCAAAAGCTATATTATTTTCGATGGATGGAGGGTTCCTCAACTTTCAAAGAGGAATTGGATAGCATTGACCAGACAAAGTCAGGCTGAAAGACTATAAATCAAGCGCTGACTGGGAGGCAACCCATGAATTTTTATTTTTATATGCTTTACTAGTTTATTTAGTATATAGGAATTAATTTACTTATTAAGCTCTCTTATAATCTAATCCACGTTGTCTCTTCATTGTAGGTATTGGAGGTTCAATGGATAGGAAAATTATTGTCGCCGCCATTGCCACCATCAACTCACGCTTAGCTGATTACAGGGAAGTTCTCTTCTACTTACCGCTATATTCTTACAATGAGGACATTGTAATTGCTAAGTTTGGGGGAGTTTAGTTTAGTTCGTTATTGCATGTGTAGTTTCATGTTTATGTTATGTTATTTTGCATATGTTGTTAATTTAGTTTAAGTTTATTATTAAAAAAAAATCAAATCAAAAATTCAAAAATAATAGTTAGTTATTATGTTCATCTTGCATGAGTCCAGCTGTTTGATAGTTTAAGTTTATTTTGGCCAATGATGAGATTGGGATTGAGTAGACAAGTATAGTACTGACTATTAGAGCTTTGATGTGATTTCTTTTTATAAATTGAATCTTTTTCTGTTTGAAACTGGTATAATAAGGATAGCATAGTAAAAACAACTTGTTGACTGATTGAGTTTAAATTGATACATAATTGACCTCTAAAGGATAATGCTAGTTTGAATGAAAGAATGACAAGAACAAGTTGTGATGGCTAAAGTTAAACAAGAACCTAAGTTTGGGGGAATATTTGGGGTATATAAGCTATTGAAAAAAAAAGAAAAAGAAAAAAGAAAAAAAGTATGAATAAACACTGTGGCGTGCTTGTCTAGTTTTGTGGCCTTTGTTACTTAAGTAAGTAAGCCCGAGGGGATTGTCTCTACACCTAGCGCCCTAAGGTCTTAATGGTCTGGGAGTCATTGGTCGAAAGCTCGTTAAGGTAGCATTGAAAAGCCTAAGGGAATAAGACATTGCATAGCTATGTGTATAAAAAAATGAATAAAACAGGAAATAAGAGCAAAAAGCCCCCGTAGATGAAAAATAAAGCATAAGTATCCCATGTTGACCCTTGATATTGGTAATTATTTGATTTTAGTTAGATCTAGCTTGTTTTCGGATTTTTTGAGTTTACACTGTATGATGCCTTCAAAGAGACTTGTTATGTGTTAAATTTGATTTTATATCAGTTAATATGGATGTTGAGCACACACGCACTATACCAGTAATAACAGCTTAAGACTTGATGATGGATTAGGAAGTTATTGATGAGTTTTGATATGAAGTATTATCGTGTTTGCTTGATTGCTCTAAGGCCGAGAGAAAAGATTTGATTCTATCAAATACTGCTGGATTCGTATGCATATATATTAGTTGCATTTCATTGCATTGCATTGCAATATGTTATGTTGCTTGAGGATAAGTAATGGTTTAAGTTTGGGGGTATTTGATAAGTAGGTTTTATACCTACTTATCCGGTATCTTTTACTTGAATTAGTTGCTTATACTCATGTGTCTTAGTTACTTTTCATGCATTTTATGTTCATTTTGTAGGTTATATGTTTGGGAGCGGTGTGAGCGACTATTGGTAAGGAAAAGCAAAGAAAATGCAAAGAAAAGTAATCCGGACATCATTTGGGCTTTCATGTTCATTTCATGTTCTTGGCATGAAACTTGGACTATATTGAAGAGCTTCTCCTTAGCTTTCCAGAACATCTTGAATCATTCAAATCGAAGTTCGGATGAAAGAATTATGACATTTCTACCAACGGACGTCGTTGAACTTCATTGTTTTGGGTGGCCATTTGCATAGCAGTCACTTCCAGTCCAATTTCGACCTTCATCCGTTTGTTATTTCTCAAAAATAAAAGAATTAAAGTTTTAGATCTCGTCGATAGATTCGATTTGATAGGTGGCAGGCCCCGTAACTCCTCCCGGTTTAAATGTTATGGCAGTTTTAACAGAGGAGGTTCCAGCAGAAAAATAATTGGCAGATTGGGGGCAACCCGGGGCTTGCCCTTTTGTGCCTTGGGATCAAGCTGGGGCTTGGGCTCCTGGGCGTGAAATCAGTAGAATAGCAAGTCGGGGCTTGCTATTTACAAGGCAAATAGCAAGCCCGGGCTTGCCTATGCGCAAAATGAGTAGTTTTTGTTCGAATTTGAGTCCGAAAAGGATTGTTTCGAGTTGTTTGATTTAAGGACTTTCAAGAGGACTTAAATACATATAAAGAGACATATAAAAGGAGGAGAATTACGAGGATTAGAGAGAAGTTTTTGGAAGAATTCTATTAGATTAGATTAGAGTAAATTAGAGCAAAACCCTAGTTCTAATGAGTTTTGGAGATTGAAGCAACTTGGAGACCATTGAAGATTCAAAGTAGGAGCAAGGAGGGAGCAAAAAATCTACAGACAATAGATTCTATCTTCTTATCTTCTTCTATCTTTATCTTTTATTATTTATTCAATTGTGGATTCTTAGTTTTAATTCAATGAGCTAATTCTTTGTTTGAGATTACAATGGATCTTATTGTGTAGTTTATTTTAATATGCTTCGTTATCAATTGTTATGTTCTATCGTGAGGATTGTCTATTGTGATTTGGACTTAATTGTTTAATTGATTGGCCATCAATTACCGTGATAATCTATATGAACTCGAGAGATGAAGTATTGATTTAGATCTTATCATGATAGCATGTGTTAAGAATTTTGTTAGTAGCTTAAGCTTGATGAGTGTTAAGGTAGAGATATGCTTGACATCGCATGTAATTGGATAGAGAACTTATTCTTCAATCTTCTTCAATTGTAATTCACATAGAGATATAGTGGGTTAGTTGATTAAGGTGTTTAACGAATTTCTATCTTAATTGTGGATTAACGTTAATACGGTATTAGTGCATCTAGAGATGGTT
Source organism: Panax quinquefolius (assembly GCA_020205615.1). Taxonomy (NCBI): domain Eukaryota; kingdom Viridiplantae; phylum Streptophyta; class Magnoliopsida; order Apiales; family Araliaceae; genus Panax; species Panax quinquefolius. The sequence continues at coordinate 62,291,235 of CM035158.1, forward strand.
AATACTACTTTCGTGTTCTTGATTAACAATTCAGGATAGAGAATAATTGATGAGAAGTGTGTTAACTTATATGAAGCAATAAGTGAAGTTGTGATCTTAAATCTCCATAATCTGATTTGTAACTAGTAGTAATTAGAATTAGTTTAATTAAGTAATTTACTTTATAAAATTAAATTGATTATTTAAATAAAATTAGTTTGATTAAGGGTTAGTACTTGGTGATTTTTATTAACTAATTCTCTGTCGAAACGATACTCTACTTATCACTTTATTACTTGTTGACCACGTATACTTGCGTGTTGTGCGTAACTATATTTTACACAATAAGGACCACTTCAGGTGTACGGAGGAGGGCTTCTGAAGAGCCTCAACGCCGGTCTGTCAGACAGCCTCGTCGTTTAGTGGAGGCGGTGATACGTCCTATCCGGGTTAAAGTGTCGAATGTCGAGGACGAGGAGGAAGACGTACCGATTGAGGTTCCTGCTCTTGCTGTACGTGTTCCCCATAGGGATTTTCCAGGTATTCAAGTGGCGAACCCAGATCTTCTGGGTGACTTGAGTAGGCATCCTTTAGTATACCTGCACGCAAATGAGGTATGAAGTTATATCTTTAATCTTCCTTATTTCCTATTGATGAGGAGTCAAGGATTCTGATGTTGATCTGCATTTGATGTAGGTTCCCGGCTTCACACAGCCTCGAGGCAACTGGTTTAACATCCACTCTATGTATCAGGCTTTGCATGATGACTATAGAGCGATTGTACATGGCTGGGGATTTGGGCCGTTCTTTTCCATTCTTCCCTGTCGATGTCTTTGGGGTTACCTCAGGGCATTGTCTGAGCGGTGGTTTCACCAGACTCAGTCACTCCATTTGCTGGATTGTGAAGTGATGATGACACCGATGGATTGGCGGTTTATCACAGGTATGGAGTTTGGAGGGGATCCAATGACTTTCACGGCGGATATTACCCCTACTACTGTCAGATCCTTGTTGGGAGTTCCGGCAAAGGTACTCAAGGGAAGGACTGTTCGTACAAGTCCTTTGAGCGTAGATGCTATGAGCGGGCTGTTGAGTGAGCCCATACCCGATGATGTGAGAGTCGGGATTGCATTCTTGGCGATTGTTCTGATGATCATTAGGGCTGCGCCATAGCGATAATTCCTCTACGGTGTCCTTCGCTTTGATCAGCGCCACTAGACACGTGGACCGTATAGGAGACTATGATTGGGGTTCCTATACCTTTGCCTACTTCATCAGGGGAATGTGCATGCGATCGAAGGGCTTGATCAAGGCATGGTTAGGATTCTACCCATTTCTGTTGGTGAGTGTTTCTCTTGTCTAGGTTAAGAGTGTTGACTGACAGCAGATGTTGCCTTTGTGTTGGCAATTTTGGGCCTATGAGAGGCTTCCATGTTTGCATCCTGTGAGCGTGCTAGGTTTAGACACCTATCCACGAGGATGGAGATGGCATCATTCCATACTGGCAGAGGTCCCTGTTGCTGAGGGTTTCACTCATTGTCGCCTACAGCTGGAGTTGTTGACAGCGGATGTCATCATGTGGCTTCCCTACTCTGAGGAGCATTTGGGAGTTGGATTTGAGGATGGGTACCCGACTGGAGTTGAGTATGTCATTTCCACCCGCAGGATTCCTCTCTTCACAAATAGAGGATGGGAGCTCTATTTAGGAGAGTGTGCTATCATGAGCATTATTGGCATATTTTGCATTACAGGAGAGATCCGTATGCCGATCTTTCCTCCTGTCAGACATTATTGGCATGTTTCACAGTCACCCGTTATTGACATCCCATTGATGGGGATTGTCGGTTTTACATTGTCAGAGGGCCCCTGGACTCAGGAGATGTTCCAGCATTGGTGGATCCCTCGTACCATTGGAGCTCAGACTCGCGCCACACAGTTTATGGGGGATATGGTTCCAGGATCTATGACGATGATGGATTGGCTAGCCTGTGTCAGAGATCCGACTCATGTGACACAGATTGATAGATTGACCCTACAGCTAGACCGGACACATCTTTTTATTCGGCATTTGGGCAGAGATCCTTCAGAGGTAGATACTTTTGATCCTTCCAACTCAAGGCGTCCCCTCGGTGACCCATATGGCTTTCTTAGGTCAGATCCTCCTCAGATCGGCCGACATCCACAGAGAGAGATCCAATGACTTAGGAGGAGTTACATCAGGTGGATAGGATCGATGATGTAGACATCGACACCATTGACTTTTTCTAATATATTTCTCGTTATCTCTTTTAATAGGACTCTGTTAGCTGCTGGGTAGCTTCGCCCCATTTGTGCTATATCTTTTGATAGGCCTCTGTTAGATGTTGGGTAGCTTCACCCCATTTCCTTGTATTTTAGTTGTACAGAGATGTATTAGATGATGATATACTTAGGAATGTATATAAAATTTTCCATTCCCTATATCATATTGCCATCTATTGTATCACGCATGTTATTATGTTTTGCATATGTATGTATGTCTAGAGATATTCAGCATTGACCCCTGGATGGTCTTATGACATGGCACGTACAGATGTCTTCTTCGACAATTAGTCGTATTGATCATACCCCACCATTTTTGGTGGTATCTGGTATGCGCTCATGGTATAATAGTATATCACCATCAGACATGGTGATTATATATGATTTTCTGCAGCATACTATGACCTTATTGATGTTTCAGGTCCCCACAGGGTTTGTAGAGGGTATGCTAGAGCACTGGGTATCGGATAGGCAGGGTTTCCGATATAGGACCCAGGAGTTGACTCCTACTTTGGAGGAGTATGCACGGTTGACTATACTGTCGCTAGACAGACCTTGCGTGCATATGGCTATCGGAGACATGAGCAGACAGTTCATGACCCTCACCGGATTGAGACGTATAGTGGTACAGGACGAGATTACATCCGCCCACGTGATATGCCAGCATTTTTTGTTTGAAAGATTTGGCTTTGAGGATAGTTATACACGGCATTCTGGGGATTTCACCACACCAGAGGACTATTGGCGTTCAGCCAGAGTGGATGTACTGCTCTTATGTGTATTGTCATACGTCTTCATGCCACGATATATGGATGAGCTAGATATCGGCGTCATTATGGCAGTGAGAACTCTTAGGGAGGGTCATACCATTATACCGATGGTCATTGCAGAGACTCTGAGGTCAGCTACATACTGCTGCACTTATCCGGCATGAGTGTTTACAGGTAGCTCAGTCATTCTGTATGTGTGGTTTATGTCACACTTGAGACCGATTGGCACACTTAGACGGCAGGGATTTTATTTCACCCATGATATAGCCATGTCATACTCCTTTCGACTGCATGGAGTGTCTGAGATGTTGCATCGTGGTCGACTTTCTGTCGTGGATTAGGGATCCGTTTGCTATATTCAGCAGAGTGTTCGAGCTTAGCTCACCGATGAGCTTTCATTACTCATGCTCCGGACATGGATTATCTCCCTCTGGCTGGATTAAGGGGCATGATTACTTACCATCCACTGACCGTGATGTGTCAGTTTGACCAGTTTCAGGATTTTCACCCTTATGAGGGGGCAGTGAGTCGGTAACCCGCTCACACCGCTTTATCGTGGAGGATAGATCCGGTTGTATACTGCTTGGGATCGGCCGAGAGTCGGTTGGGTTTTCTGTCAGTCATCCGGGTTGTTCTGCAGAGTATTCCGCATAGATTGAGACAGAGACTGCATTGGCTGCGATAGTATCCACAGTGCAGGAGATTGATTCTGACGATGAGGAGCCTATATAGGAGGTTGACATTCCCATCGATGACTTGACTGCTGGGCTGCCAACATTTGTGATGGATTCTCCCACCTCGAGTGCCATTGTTACCTAGTATTTAGCACAACATTTGGAGCAGAGCTTACATCTGATGACCTATGATAGAGATCAGGCTAGGGACGTGATGTTGACAGTCTTTGATAGGAGAGACGCCGCTCTATTAGAGAGGGATGAGGCTATATCAGCTAGGGATGCCTTGATTGTGGAGCGGGATGCCGCCTTATCTATTAGGGACGTGGCCATTGCAGACAGTACTTCAGTGAGATCCCAGATGACTGTTAGTTTTGCCGACATAAGTGCTTACATCGATTAGCATTATGCCACCATGTAGTTAGCCTCTGATCTGCTAGCTCGTATAGATACCCTTGGGCAGGAGCTTGCAGCGCTACCTCCTTCTCGAGAGAGGGATGCTATGTTAGATCTGATAGTCCGCATATATACAGATCTGTAGATAGCTTTGTATTTTCCTGCACAGACTAGCTTAGCCATTTTGTTATGTACAACACATATGTATACATCAAACAATATTATGTATGACAGGGAAATATATTTTGATTCACTTCCCTTTTAGTTATGCCTTGATACTTGCTCGATATTTTCCTGTTTCTTCAGGGCCTTGTGATCTTGATGCATTATGAACTTATCCTTGATAGGTGGACATTGAGACATTGCAAGATCTCTCAGAACGGATCATTGATTTCTGTATATCCCTACCATCTTTGGTGTCTTGGGACTGGTATCTGTATGGAAATGTGGAGAGGATGGTTGTTTTTCCTCTCTGAGATTGACCGCACCATAGATGGTCGCCAGTACTTCTATTTGTGAGAAGCCTAGTTAATTCCATCTCTTATGGGTTGGTATTGCTCTTTGAGGCACGATCGCAGCTTAGGTGGTCACTTAATCTTCTATTTGTGAGAAGAGGTTGGGTAATTCCATCCCTTTGATCTGAAACTGATGAAATGTGGTGATTTGAAGGTTGATCCCAGTAACGTGTGACAAGTATTTTTTGTTCTGGTAGGGGTTAGACTTAACAATAAATGGCTGCCTACATACTCCTATTAAAGAGGAGATCAAGTCTGCGTTGTTCAAACCTGGTGTAAGAGATTCAACGCTGATTGTGAAAGGCAGAAGCTTTATTGATGAAGAAGGGTGTAGAAGTATTTTTGTGGTTTTTATAGAGAAAAGGTAGAAATGTTTTTGTTGTTTTTGTTGTTTATTGCGACCGAGCCATATAGAATTTGGTTGCCTATGTACTCCCGGGTATCAGGGAGATCAGGTCGACGTAGTTCGCCCCTCAAGACGAATCGCAGCCAAAGAGAAGTGTGAATCCCATGTGCAGGCTATACTATGGGGAGAAGAAAGTTTGATCCCATAATGGGGATAAACTGCGGGTGTGGAAAAAGTTTGATCCCATCTTCAGGACAAACTGCAAGCGTAAAAAAGTTTAATCCCGTCTCCAGGATAAACTGCAAGTGTGAAAGGTTTAATCCCGTCTTCAGGATAACTGAAATTGTGTGAAATGTTTGAACTGAGGTGAAACCAGGCTGCTGGTTTGAAGTGTATGTTTCCCTGAGGGGCAAAAGGGCATGTAAAAAGGAAAGGGTTCAAAATCGGAATGACTGTTGATTTGATGATCAAAACCAGGATGTTTGTTTGATGGTAACTTCAGACAAAGTACCGTTTCACGGTGTCCGAGTTGATAAGCTGTGGAAATTCATCGCCTTCCATTTCCTGCAATCTGAGAGCACCTCTTATCAATAACTCCTTGACAACAAATGGGCCTTCCCAGTTAGGAGCAAATTTTCCCTTAGATTGATCTTGGTTGTCAATGATCTTCTTTAAAACCATGTCATGTTGTTTGAACTACCGTGGTCAGACTTTTCTGTTGTAGGATCGTGCGATCCTTTGCTGATATAACTGACCATGGAAGATAGCCGCGGTTCGTCTTTCATCTATTAGAGACAACTGGTGATACCTGTCTTGTACCCATTGACCTTCATCTAACTGAGCATCAATCAACACTATGAGGAATTCCATTTCCACTTCTATGGGGAGCACTGCTTCCATCCCACATGCTAATGACTTGTGGGTTACCGCAGTGGAAGTACGCAGGGAAGTTCTGTAGGCTAATAAAGTCAGAGGCAAGAGGTCAGGCCATCCTTTGTGATTGACGAACATTTTCTGCATGATCTTCTTGATGTTTTTATTAGCCGCTTCAACAGCACCATTCATCTTTGGATGCTAGATGATGGAGTTAAGGTGTTTGATGTGGAATTTTCTGCATAACTCCTTCATCATTTTGTTGTTGAGGTTCTTAGCATTGACTGACATAATGACCTCTGGTTGTCTATATCGACAGATGACATTATTTCTGATGAAAGCAATGATGACTTCTTTAGTAACCCTGGGGAAGGATGCTGCTTCTACCCATTCAGTGAAGTAGTCGATCATGGTGAATATGAATCGATGTCTATTACTGGCTTTGGACTCGATTGGCCCAATCACGTCCATTCCCCACATTGAGAAGGGCCATGGCGAACTCATATTGTGGAGTTCCCTTGGAGGGGCGTGGATAGCATTCCCATGAATCTGGCATTGATAGCACCTCTTGACGTGATCATCACAGTCAGCTTTGAGTGTAAGCTAATAATTCCCTGTTCTAAGGATCTTCTTGACAAGTAGGAGTCTGCTCATGTGAGGGCCACATACTCCACCATGGATCTCATCCATGAGTCTCTGAGCTTGGTCTTTATCCAGACATCTGAGGAGACCTAATCCTGCATCTCTTTTGTGCAGTGCATCTCCGCTCATGTAGAATTTCATAGCAAGTCGATGAATTCGCCTCTTCTCAGTTAGGCTCGCCTCAGCGGGTGTTGATCCATCTCGTAGATACTCCTTGATGTGTTGATACCATGGGTTGTGGATGGGAGGTAGTTCATCCGATACTTCTCCAACATAGTTACCATAGACTGGGGCCTTTTGCAATGCAAATGTGATGCTTGGCATGTCTTCCTTGTCGGGTATGTGAATCAAGGAGGCCAACGTTGTTAATGCATCTGCAAAATCATTCCTATTACGAGGAATATGTAGAAAGGAGATTTCTTCGAACTCCAAAGCCATCTGTAAAACTTGTCGATGGTAAGGCAACAAATGTAATTCTTTGGTTTGATAGATTCTTATGGATTATCTGATTACCAACTTTGAATCACTAAAGACAGTTAACCGCCTGACGCCCATTGAACGGGCAAGTTTTAGCCCCATGATACAGCCTTCATAATCATCTGTGTTTTTGGTGCTGACAAACAATAATTTGACTGCGACGGGATACTGCTCCCCCGTACCGGAAAATAGAACTGCTCCAGCTCCAGAACCTTCTGTGTTAACAGCTCCATCAAAATACATTTTCCACGTACGACATGTATTGTACTGATGTTGTTGCTGAACTGTCATTACCCCTTCATCGGTGAAGTATGTTTCCAAGGGTTTGTAGTCCCCTACAGGTGCGGCGGCCAGTTGATCAGTAATTCCTTGACCTTTGACAGACTTCTGCGTCACGTAGATGATGTCAAATTGCTGTAGGATCAACTACCATCTAGACAGTCGGCAATTCAGTATAGGCTTACTGAACACATACTTGAGAGGATCCACGCGGGATATGAGATGTGTTGTGTGACCATGGAGGTAATGCTGTAACCTCATGGAAGCCCATGCTAAAGCACACCAAGTCTTCTCGATCAGAGTGTACTTGTGTTCACTGGTGCTGAATCTTTTGTTGAGGTAATAGATAGCTCGTTCTTGGCCTCTATCATATTTTTTCCCCAGCATAAAGCCCATGGAATTGTCATTAATGGACAGGTACATGAACAGGGGAACATCATCCCTAGGAGGTACCAAAACAGGAGCGTTAACCAACTGCTCTTTAATTGTGAGGAAGGCTTTCTGACACTCATCGTTCCATTTCATGGAGGAGTTCTTCCTTAACAACTTGAAAATGGGCTCACAAGTTGCTGTGAGTTGAGAAATAAACCTGCTAATGAAGTTGATTCTTCCTAAAAATCCTTGTATTTCCTTCTCTGTCTGAGGAATGGGCATTTCCTTGATGGCCTGGATTTTGGTAGGATCCAGTTCAATCCCTTTGTGGCTGACTAGAAAACCTAACAACTTGCCTGACTTAACACCAAAGGCGTACTTGGCTGGATTCAACTTCTAGTTGTACTTACGCAACCTGTTGAAAAGCTTTCTGAGATGGTCTAAGTGGTCCTCCTCCTTTTGGGATTTGACAATGATGTCATCTACGTAGATCTCTATCTCTTTGTGCATTAAATCGTGGAAAAGAGCCATCATAGCTCGCTGATAGGTTGCCCCGACATTGATGAGGTCGAATGACAACCGTCTGTAGCAAAAAGTCCCCCAAGGCGTAATGAAAGTAGTTTTCTCACAGTCTTCGTCAACGACCATAATTTGTTGGTACCTTGCAAAGGAACCAACAAAGGAGTACATGCTGTATTGAGCAGTGTTGTCAATAAGAATGTGGATAAAGGGCACGGGAAAACTATCTTTAAGGCAAGCTTTGTTCAAATCCTGGTAATTCACGCAGACTCGCACATTTCCTCCTGGTTTTGGCATGGGAACAATGTTGGATATCCATGTTAGGTTTGTAATATTCATTGGCGCAATCAAATTGCATTAAAAAGTGCGGAAACGTGTAAAATCAGAGTTTAAAAATTTACAAACCATATACCCGGATCACCCTTTATGCACAATTATTAATTAAACGAAAAGATAAAGAATAAAATCATACCCTTGAAGATCGAGCTTCCTCGGTACAAGTTCACCTCCAAATCCTTTTCGTTCAACTTGAATCCACCGGTTTTGTTCCTTCCTTTGATCAACGTTAGCCACCCATATGTTTGGCCTCTAGAGGTGATCCACCAAGGAAGAAGAAAATTCAAGAAGAAGGGGTATTGGCTCAAACCCTAGTTTTTCCTATCTCTATAGAAAAAGGGCGTACTCTCCAACAAATTGGAATTATTACGTAGTTGTCAAAGTCAACAACCCCTAACACCCATAATAAGACTCCTCTTATTTATAGATGTAGGCCACCCACCTTAACAATTAAGGAATTGGGTTTTATTTAATTAATTAAATTCTTTTAATTAACTAACCTCCCTAATCTTATTAGGGATAATTAATTAAAACTCCTTTAACTAATTTTCTTTCCTAATCCAATTAGGAATAAATGAGAGTACTTATATTAAATTAATTCCTAAACTCTTTTAGAAATTAAAATAATAATAATTGTAATAATATTAATAAGACTCCTCTTATTAATTTATATTTAATATTTCTAAAATATTAAATAATAAATATTAAGCTATTTAATTTATTCTATCACCATAGATTAAATTAAATATACATAACATATTATTACGATTATGCCATTAACTTCTTAAATAATTATTCTTCCTTTTATGGTGTGACCCTTTAGGTTCTCCATATTAAACCTATTGTGAATAAATCAATTAGAACAATTCTAATCTTATTTAAATAAATAAATTAAACAATTAATTTATTTAAATAAATAATATTTATTCTACAATAGGATAAGCCTCCTAGCGATTAACGACTTTCCGAGATAATATAGATTTCAACATTAATCATAAAAGAACCTTTGAGTAAATAGTTATCGTATAATTCAATCCTTCCACCATACTGATGTCCCAATTAAATATAAGACATGGAATTCTTCACAAGTCTCATTTTATTTAATTATATGTATTTAGATCCTTAAATGCACAACTCAAATAATGCAAATTAGAAACTCCTTTCTAATTTCATTACGCCTTAACCAAGGACTCTTTGGGTTGTCATTTATCGAATCACATAGGACATTTCTCTTCTTTTATTAGAAGTGGTAGATTCTTTATTGATCATACATTATCTCCATGTACAACTTATTATACCCAAGCATACCCTTTGATATACCCTAAAGGGTCTTAAGGAATAAGTTAAAGTATAACTCATCATACACAAGATACTATGATGATCTCAAGTCCAAGGATTACTTGTACTACTATCACTACTGAAATTCCTATTGACGAGCAAATAAAACTCCATTAGGTATTCCTTAGCGAGCCACGTTCGATGAACTTATTCTCTAATAAGCACCTACATACTTGCTTTAGTGTCTCCACACAAATGATCATGAGATCAATCATCCTCATCCAATGAGCAAGCAACGTATGTACCAATCTATCCGGATTCACTAATCCCCAATTTAGTAATCCAATGATTGGGAACTATTTTAGTTTTAAGCTTTCTAAGAATTTAGATCTCATTAGAATGATCATCATCATTATTCTAAAAGCATTGCTTAAAACTATGGGTTTATCACATATTATAAAACAGCATCATGTAGATAATTAAAAGCCTTTAATAAATTAATACTTTTTATTAATAAATGAATAAGATTGTTACAAAGTATATGCTTTATCATCAAACATGATTAGCTTGTGTGCATACTACTTTCAATCTCCCACTTGCACTAAAGCCAATCGTTATGGTAACTCATACTCTTCTTCTCTAAGTGACGATTATCCTGGCACATTGGATAAGCTTTAGTTAATGGATATGTAATGTTGTTCATGAGAGTCCACTATCTCTATAGTGATTTCCCATCTTTCAATGATTCTAATAATCAAATGAAAGTGCCACAACACATGTTTAGATCCAAGATGAGACTTAAGAACTATTCCTAGTTACGTAATGAACTTTAATCCAAACAATCAACTTGCGACTTCATTTATAGCTATATACTTTGTCTTTATCACTAAACCAAAGAACTCTTTCTTTGTTTGGAACTTTCAATTAAGCGCACCATTGATCATGGTAACACTTTACCTTAAAGTGAATTTTACGTCGTCTTGAGTCCATGCGAAAAAACTTGAGTCTGTTAAGCCCTCTAGTTTTAATTTAGACCCACCATGAATATGATCACATCCTTAGTGCCGGTTAAGCACTTTAAGATATTTTTCACTGACTCATAGTGAACTTCTCAATAATATGATTGATCAACATCAGGTCTCGTACATTTCATTGCATACATGATTGTCACTCATGCGACCTCTCTTTTCAGGAGTCTGTGGGGACTATTAAGAGAGATACACTCCATAGCTCATCAACATGAGACATCTCTTGGAGTTTGCCATGCTAAACGACTTTAGCATCAAATGAATATACGTTCCTTGGGTTAAGTCGAGCATCCTCTTAAATCTATCTATATAGATTTATATCCCCAATTAAGATACTCTTCCAAATCATTCATGGAGGATTGTTTAGACAACTTTATCTTTACTGATTATAGCATTAGTATGTCATTCCTTATCCATAATATATCAACATATAATACTAGAAATTTCATGACGCTCCTACTGACCCTTTTGTACACACTAGGTTCATTCTTGTTTTTTGATAAAATCAAACTCTTTTGGCCTCATCAAAACGAATGTTCCATATTTGAGAAACTTGCTTCAATCCATTTCTCTGAGTGTCTACAACACTTACCTCATCGTATGTAACTGGATCATCATCTTCTATGATGTGTACCTCATCATCATCATCTATGATGAATCCATACCTTCTAGGTATCTTCATTATTATTCGATTTACGATTCGATTGTGGTATAATAGGTCTATCTACGTGTTCCTCTTATTTGACTTATAGTATTTTGTGGTTCTTGAACTCTTCAAGATCTATTATCCTCCCACTAGCCCTTTTCAATGATAAACACCTTTATCTTAGAAGGCGTGTTTTTACAACAAACACCTTTTGCTAAGTAGAATTATAGAACATATACCCTAAACTTACTTTAGGATGTCCCACAAATCGACACTTGTCAAATCTTGTTCCAAGCTTATCCTTTTGAAACCTTTTCACATAAGTTGGAACCCCTTATCTTAACAAACTTAAGATTAAGAATCCTCCCTGTCCATAACTTTTATGGAGTCTTGGGGCCGGATTTTGAGGTTACCATTTTCGTAGATATGCAGCCATTTCTAGGACATTATCCCAGAAGGATACTGGAATGTCGGTAAAATCATTTTGGACCGCACCATGTCCAACAAGGTACGATTTTTCATTCAGATACATCAATCAATTATTGCATATTAGGATGTGTCCATTATAAGAAAAACCATTTGAGATGATCTAGAAACTTATTGCACAAGTATTCCTTCCTTGATCCGATCAAAGAATCCTAATACTTTGCCAATTTGTTTCACTTTTGAATTCTTTGAACCTTTCAAATAATTCATACTTGTATTTCAGCAAATACACACAATCAACTTTTTGAATGATCATCTCCTTTTTTTCTTATACTAATTTGTTCAATATGCAAAATTATTTTCATGTAAGTCAAGTATACAAAATTTATTAAGTAATATTCCAGTTCTATACAAAACATTATTATTATAAATAGAACAACAATTGTTCTTAATTATAATACCAAAGATTTCATTGTCCAACAATAAAATGGAAATAATATTTTTAACAAGAACTGGAATACAATAACAACTTATTGACTTAATAGATTTGCCCGTAGGCATTGCTAAACTATAAGTTTCTATGGCTAATGCAGCAACCTTTGCTTCATTTCCCACATATAGGATTTCTTATCTTGTTTGACTTTCTACTTCTGCTTGGTCCCTTCATAAATCTATATTTATGATAACCAAAATCGGTATCCAATACCCAAGTAGAACCTTGACTTAAAGAAAATTTTATTTTAAATCATGAACAAATTTGTATTTATAACCGAAACTTCACTAAGCTTCTTTGGTTAGCCTCTGCAAGATAGTTCTTGCGCTTTCTTTCCGATTTCGTGCTTATTGCGGTGAGAAGTAAACTCCTTTGCTATCCGTGACGCTTTTGTTCTTATTATCCTTTGTTTATTCCTTTCTGTTTACCTTCTTTGAATCGTTCTTCTTTTCAGAAGATCCTTTGGCCCCTACCAGTAAGACTTGATCTTTCTTGGTTGGAAAGTGACTCTTAACATTTTTCAACATGTTAAGCAAATCAGCAAAGCTGATATCTAGCTTGTTTATATGAAAAATTCACAACAATTGTGAAAGGAGTCCGGGAGTGAGTGCAAGATCAAATCTTGGCTCAACTCTCCATCCATGACAAAACCAGTTGTCCTAATTGATCAATCAAATTGATCATGTTAAGAACTTTTATCTGTACTGTAGTATCATCGGTCATTCTAGATCGGAAGAGCTCCTTAGATATCTGATATCTATCAGTCCTACTTTCCTCACCATCAACTACTTGATGTGCAGGAATATAGTAGGAGCATCCATAGTTTCATCTTGTGCTTGAAGCTCGTTACTCATGGATGCGAGCATGATGCATTAGGGCCAATCATGCATCATCTTGCCACTTTCTAAAAGTAGCAATCTCTTCCTCGAGGCATTATGCGCAACCATTGCGGGATAAAGCGTACTAAGGACATAAGATAGCTTTTCAGCTATGAGAACTATTCTTAAATTCCTTAATCAATCCGTTTAATTTGGTTCAATTAAATAGCATCTAATATGCTTCGCAGTGATAGTAATTTAGACATTGTAAAATTCTGTAAATGAATTTGTAATTAACAACATTTTAACATACATTCTTTTATTAATTACCAAAATAATTTAGGTCTTGTTTTAAATTGGTATCTCCCACTATTTTCTTCAAACTATATTACCCTCAATATATATAGTTCGACAAAATCTAATTAAAGATCTGCTAGTGAGAATAAGGATCCCATTTCAAATGTATATAGCCTTGTGGTGACACAACAAACTATATATAAATAAATAGGTAGACAACTTTTGTCAATTACATCAACTATGCAACTCCTTTTCTTTTGCCTCTTAGATTATTTTGATCAAGTGGTGGCACATCCGAATCAAAATTATCCAAGTTAAGTCCGACCTAGCACTCCATATATTCAAAAAAGAAAATATCATCCTTGTGGTGACACAACAATACAATATTGTTTAATTTTCTTTATAAGCATCAAATGTGATAAATTAACATCTTAAATACTTAATACTTGCCTTGTGGTGACACAACAAACTCATATTAAATATTTAATACTCTATTAATTTTATCATGCTAGAAGGCGACGTTCGATATTCCAAATATCTTTGAACGCTTAGGAGTTAATATAAAAAAATTTGAGGAATTTATTATTAATTGTCTCATCTTGTTTAGCGCGCATGCACATATATATATAAAATACGCGTCATATTAATGAACATGCGAAGCATGTTTGCATAATATATAATATATATAGTATAAGCATGCACATATAGAATACTATATTCTACCCGGATTGATTATGGACTTTTATTCTAGTTTGGTTCACTAGAGCCACCAAGTGAACCAAAAGGTCAAACCCTAGGGGTGCAAGAAATAATATTTAAATATAACTATTACATTTAAACCCGGGCTCCATTACAAACGGGTCTTCAAACGCTCCTTTCTACTTGATCTCTAATTCTTCAAAAATTAATTCTAACTATTCCTATTACATAACTATTTTAAAATAAATAGAAACCTTGATCGTGATCGAGGGAAGTACATAGGAGGAGATAGAATTTACATTCTAAAAAAATTAGAGAAGGCGAGTCTGTGCAGACCCATTTTTAATAAAACCCATACATTCATGCATCCAACTAAAATAAAATCCAATCATATTGGTCAATAGTCCATAATCAATCCCATTTATTATCATACACATCACCATATATGCATCAATAAATAACATTCATCTTATGAATAATAAACATTTAATATATATATTGATATCATTTAATGGGCAAATTTAGTTAGTATAAAATCTATTTTTGAATAAAAATAAACTCCTTTATTTAAATCCAAATTTAAATCAAAATAAAACTATTTTATTTTAATTTATCCAATTTTGAATAAAATAAACTATTTTATTTTAATCAAAATTTTTAATCAAAATAAACTTCTTTATTTTAATTAATTATGGAATCCAATTCCAAGTAAAAATCTTTAATTAAAATAAACTCTTTTATAATAATTAATTATGGAATCCAATTCCATGTAAAAAAAAAAATTTATTAAAGGAAACACGAATTCTTTTCTATTCACAAATAAACTCCTTTATTTTGAATAATATGAAATCTTATTTCATATCTAAATAAACTCCTTTATTTAAGGAAATTAGGATTCTCTTTCCTATTCACAAATAAACTCTTTTATTTTGAATAATATGAAATCTAATTTCATATCTAAATAAACTCCTTTATTTAAGGAAAGATGGAATACAATTTCAACTCCAATTAGTTATCATGGAATCCAATTCCAACTCTAATTAGTTATCATGAAATTCTAATTTTAAAATTAAAATAACATCTTTATTTTAAAATTAAAATAAACTTTTTATTTTAAAATTAAAATAAACTTTTATTTTAATTATAAAATAATTAAGAATATATATATAGTATATATATATATAACTATTATATATATATAATATAATAACCAATATATATATATATTATATAAAAAACGTGTCCTTAAAAAAAAACTTGTTGCCGAAATTTGTTCCTGCCGAAATTTGCTCCTGCCGAATTTTTTTTTTTTAATTTTCCGGCCCTTTATTTCCGTGCATGAATCATGACAAAAAAAAAAAAAAATCGTTCATGTCCAAGACCAAGCAAACCATGAATCAGATATATGTCAATTGCAAAAATACCATTGTACCAATCCATGCAAGTTAACTATTAAATAAAGGAAAACAACATAGCTTAGCAGGAAACTTTAATAACGTGGCTGCGAATCAGCACCAAAAAAAAAATAAAAATATTTTGCATTTTTTTTTTATAATAAATTTTATACAATAAAATTATGCCCAATTAAATTGTTCTAAATACATATCAATATACATATCAAATTAAAATAATTAATAATTCGCATAAAGGTTTGGCTCTGATGCCACTGTTAGGTTTGTAATATTCATTGGCGCAATCAAATTGCATTAAAAAGTGCGGAAACGTGTAAAATCAGAGTTTAAAAATTTACAAACCATATACCCGGATCACCCTTTATGCACAATTATTAATTAAACGAAAAGATAAAGAATAAAATCATACCCTTGAAGATCGAAGCTTCCTCGTGTACAAGTTCACCTCCAAATCCTTTCGCGTTCAACTTGAATCCACCGGGGTTTTGTTCCTTCCTTTGATCAACGTTAGCCACCCATATGTTTGTCCTCTGAGGGTGATCCACCAAGGAAGAAGAAAATTCAAGAAGAAGGGTATTGCTCAAACCCTAGTTTTTCTATCTCTATAGAAAAAGGGCGTACTCTCCAACAAATTGGAATTATTACATAGTTGTCAAAGTCAACAACCCCTAACACCCATAATAAGACTCCTCTTATTTATAGATGTAGGCCACCCACCTTAACAATTAAGGAATTGGGTTTTATTTAATTAATTAAATTCTTTTAATTAATTAAGCTCCCTAATCTTATTAGGGATAATTAATTAAAACTCCTTTAACTAATTTTCCTTCCTAATCCAATTAGGAATAAATGAGAGTACTTTATATTAAATTAATTCCTAAACTCTTTTAGAAATTAAAATAATAATAATTGTAATAATATTAATAAGACTCCTCTTATTAATTTATATTTAATATTTCTAAAATATTAAATAATAAATATTAAGCTATTTAATTTATTCTATCATCATAGATTAAATTAAATATACATAACATATTATTACGATTGTGCCATTAACTTCTTAAATAATTATTCTTCCTTTTATGGTGTGACCCTTTAGGTTCTCCATATTAAACCTAGGTTGTGAATAAATCAATTAGAACAATTCTAATCTTATTTAAATAAATAAATTAAATAATTAATTTATTTAAATAAATAATATTTATTCTACTGATAAGGGATAAGCCTCCCCCTAACGATTAACGACTTTCCGATAATATAGATTTCAACATTAATCATAAAAGAACCTTTGAGTAAATAGTTATCGTACAATTCAATCCTTCCACCATCTGATGTCCCAATTAAATATAAGACATGGAATTCTTTGTCAAGTCTCATTTTATTTAATTATATGTATTTCGATCCTTAAATGCACAACTCAAATAATGCAAATTAGAAACTCCTTTCTAATTTCATTACGCCTAACCAAGGACTCTTGGGTTGTCATTTATCGAATCACATAGGACATTTCTCTTCTTTTATTAGAAGTGGTAGATTCTTTATTGATCATACATTATCTCCATGTACAACTTATTATACCCAATCATACCCTTTGATATACCCTAAGGGTCTTAAGGAATAAGTCAAAGTATAACTCATCATACACAAGATACTATGATGATCTCAAGTCCAAGGATTACTTGTACTACTATCACTACAGGAATTCCTATTGACAGGCAAATAAAACTCCATTAGGTATTCCTTAGCGAGCCATGTTCAGTGAACTTATTCTCTAATAAGCACCTACATACTTGCTTTAGTGTTTCCACACAAATGATCATGAGATCAATCATCCTCATCCAATGAGCAAGCAACGTATGTACCAATCTATCCGGATTCACTAATCCCCAATTTAGTAATCCAATGATTGGGAACTATTTTAGTTTTAAGCTTTCTAAGAATTTAGATCTCATTAGAATGATCATCATCATTATTCTAAAAGCATTGCTTAAAACTATGGGTTTATCACATATTATAAAAAGCGACATCATGTAGATAATTAAAAGCCTTTAATAAATTAATACTTTTTATTAATAAATGAATAAGATTGTTACAAAGTATATGCTTTATCATCAAACATGATTGGCTTGTGTGCATACTACTTTCAATCCACTCCGGATATGTAGACACCATGAGAATGCTAGCTTGATATTGTTTAACAATTTATTCTTTAACTTTTAAACTCCACTCAGGTTTCAATCTCCTGAGTTTTTGCCTAACTGGCTTTAATCCTTCTTTAATGGGAAGGCGATGAAGAACAATGTCAGTGGACAAACCCACCATGTCTTCATGAGACCATGCAAACACATCCTGGAATTGGGTTAATAGTGCAACCATGTCATTTCGCTGATTTGTGGTAAGGTCTGAACCAATTTGGATTAGCTTAGAGTTTTCTAATGTTCCAAGATTGAAAGAAGTGGTTTTATCAAGATTGCGTTTGGGTTTGTCTGCGACCCATTCCTTAATCTCCTGAGGTGTCTCAATGTCCTCTTGTATATCCATCACGTCTGAGTCGAACTTTGCATCAAAGTTACAACCCTTATGAAGAGAAGGCACCTCATCAGCAAGTACATGCACATCTAAATTCAGAGTCCTAAAACAGAATATGCTTTCACTTAATATATGCAACTATTTGATCATACAAAAGTGTTAGCATGTACTTTATAAAATAACTGCTAGTACTGTAAAGAAAAGTAAGCAATTAAAGTTATCTACAGGGCAGAGGGATTTTCCGCCCATTTTACCCTCGCCGACCAATTCATGGAGTGCTGCTCCAATTGTTGAGGGCAAAGTCCTGATGGACTGTAGTGATGGAAGGATCGGCATTGTCCTCCTTCTCTCGAATGATAACCATGACATCTGGGCAATCATCGTCTGGGGTGTATCTGTTTGTATGTTCATCATGAACAATGACGCGTATGCCTACCATCATCAAGGCAATGTCATGTTTACATTTCCGTTCCTTTTCTTCCACTTCGGGATCAGGAGTTAGCACCTCTTTTTCTTTGATTGGCACTGGTTTAGGAAACAACATGGCCACAACATGGGCTGTCACCTTTACTGGAGATTGTATCAACTCATGAGGTAAAGGTATAGAAAATCACCGTGAGGCGGAAGCCTGAGGAATCTGCTTGTGCTTATGAGGATTCCTGTGACTGGAATTGGCAGAATAGCCTAGTTTGGCTATTCCAATTTGACTGGACATTTGAATAGGGTGCTTAATACCCTGTTTATCTTTACTAAGCTCTTGTCCAGGTTGATGACCCAATAACATCATTTCTTGAGTGGCCGACATAACCTCGACAGAAATCTTGGGTACGGGAAGTGGAGCTCCAATAGAATGGTATTGCGTGGTACTCACTTCCAGAGTATGAAAACTGGCCGGTTCAACTTCTGAATTGAAGCTGATGGTTGGTAGAGTTCCTTGTTCAGGACATTCCGGCTCATCGTTGACAATGACTAGACTGTTATTGACAATGTATTAGAGTTGTTGATGTAGTGTGGAGGGAACGGCTCCATCCATGTGTATCCATGGTCTCCCCAATAGCAGGTTGTATCCTGAATCTATCTTGAGGACGTGGAAGGATACATTGCATGTATTTGGACCAATTTCAATTGGCAACTCAATCTTTCCAACAGAATTTCATCGGGATCCATCAAAATCTCTGATAATCGTATGCCTTCTTTGGATCAGCTTGAGATTGACATTCATCTTCACCAAGGTGGCATAAGGACAGATATTTAGAGATGAGCCTCCATCTATCAAAACTCCAGCTAGCATGTACCCGGAAGACAAAACTGCAATGTGCAATGACTTGCAATGACCGGTCCTTTCGGGCGGTATATCATCATCAGTGAAGGATATCACATTGTTGTTGAAAATGTGATTAACCAAATGTTGAAAATTTTCAACATCCACTGATTTTGGCAAGTAGGTTTCTTCCAAACCCTTCAATAAGATCTTCCGATGATCTTCGGAAGAGAAAACCTAGTCCAGTATAGATATCTGGTGTGGAGCTTCTCTTAAGCTTAGAACCACCTTGGCTTCATTATGACCTATAGTGCGGAGGAATTTTTCAATCTTCTCCATGGGAATCTTCCCCTTTGCTTTGCAAGTAGGTTTCATAACCCGTTGAGGAAGATACAGTGGATTTTCCTTCGACACTGTAGCAGTAGTATGAGACATGGATCCTTCAGCTTCTCCATAATTCCATGGAACTTTGTGTAAGCTGAAAACAGGATGTTGTGGTCTGAAGGGTAGAGAAATTGGCTCTGGTGCGACCACTTTCGAAGGATTGTCAGCTCCTTTGAGTTGAATTGGTTGTATGGGAAATACTTTGATAGTCTCATCATCCACTTCAGATATAACTACTACTGATCCCTTCCATTTGGTAGGACATGCATTGCCACTCTTGAGTTGCACAGTGTAATCATCTGCTAGTTGCAGGACACCGCTATCAATGAGATTCTGAATGAGATGGCGGAGTGCCCAACATTCTTCTGTGTTGTGACCGCGAGAATGTGAATAATATTGACACACTTCATCAGAATTGAATCGTCTTGAGTGGAGATTGATTGGAGGCAGAAGGAAGGTAATTCTTCCTTTGTTGATCAACATTTGCAGTATCTCCTCCGTAGATTGGCCCAGATAGGTAAATTCTCTCTGATTGGCAAAATCCCGACGAGCTTTAGCATTTGCTCTCTTTGCAACCTTATCCTCCATAGCTTCGCTTTTTGGAGGTTGTGATGGAGAATTCATAACAAATGGAAGGAGATAGGCATGCTTTTGCCTGATTAATTGGCGTGTGACTTGATGCTGGTGGGTCGCCAATTTTGCCAATTGCTCAATTTGTTTGCAAAGAGCTTTCATCTTTCGTTCCATAGTAAACTAGAACTTTGCATAATCCCATTTGTCAACACCATCTTTGATGATCGGGGATGATTCACTGTTAAAACTGGAACTCTGTCCAGTGCTCCAACTGATCATGTTGACCTCTTCTTCTTTGTGTTGAGGGAGAGGGTTGTCTTGCACATGAGGTTGATCTGGTTTGGTGACCATGATCTCACCGTTGTCTATTAAATCTTGGATCTTGGTTTTCAAGGCCCAACAATCTTGAGTATCATGTCCAGGTGCTCCAGCATGATAAGCACACTTCCGAGTAGCATTAAAACCCCTCCCATTAGGGTTGGCTGGTGGAAGAAGATGTGTAATTTTCTCCTGAGTAGTCAGAAGAGCAAGAATATTCTCGAGCGAGTCCCCTAAGGGTGTGAATGTTCGAGGGCGCTTTGCATCTCCACTTTTAGGCAATGGAGGGTTTAAAGATTGTGCTTGAAAAGGGGAGTAGTTTCTCCTCTGCATAGGTATGTTTTGATTTCCTTTTTGACCTTGTAGTATCAAGGAAACATCCTCCTCTTTCTTTTTATGGACCCTCCGGGGGTTATTTTCATAAGATCCGAACTGGATGTGCTCAGCAACAACTTTAAGAGCGGCTAGGTCTTGAATTTTACCGGACTTCAATCCCATCTCAGCCATCTCTCCGTGCTTGATCATTTCAGAGAATGGTTTGCCAATACTAGCTAAGACTCTCTCATAGAAAGGAGCTTCCTGTATATCTATGAATGTCATTACCATTTCTGATTCCGTCATGGAAGGAATAACTTGAGCAGCAAGGCGCGTCCACCTTTGAGCATACTCTCTAAAAGACTCATTAGACTGTTTCTTGACCTTGGTAATTTGGTACCGGTTAGGAGCCATCTGAGATTGAAAATTGTATTGAGTGAGGAAGGCGTGAGCCAGCTCTTCCCAGCTATGGATCTTTGAGTTGTCTAATTTGGTATACCATGAACAGGCTTCTCCAGTCAGACTTTTCTGAAATAGCTACATTCTGAGCTTTTCATTTTCCGCATAAGATCCAAGTTCTCCAATGAATACCTTTAAATGGGTATAAGGATCCCCTAATCTGTCATACTTTTCAAAATTAGGGGTTTTGAATTTCTCTGGATAATGAACACCAGGGAAGATGCAAAGGTTAGCATATGAAACACTTCCATGTGTTCCAATCCCTTTGAGAACACAAATAGTTTCCTCCATTTGGAGTACTTTCTTCCTGATATCACCGGTGTCTGGATCTCCTTTGAGATGAGTGCTTTCAGGGTCTTTGTTGGTCGTATCCAACGGAGGTTCTAGATTTGTTTTATCAAGACCTTGTGTTCTTCCTTGTGTAGAGGATTCTGTACGTGGAGGCATCTTTGTACCCTGAGTGGACTGATGCAATTCTTTAAGTAAGATTGCCAAATTTGGGATTTGCTGACTTAATCTGTTAAATTCTTCACAAGAAATAGGATTAGATTGGTCAGACGAAGACATGATCGGCTGTAGGCTCGTGGCCTTTTTTGATTTTGAGCGGGCAATAGGCCCAATGATTTCCCTACAAAAGACTTATGTAGTTTAGTCTTAGGGTAATGTAAATGTTATCATAACATGTCCATTTTAGGTATATTGTCCGGCAAAACCGGGTGTTAATTGATAACATGTATGCACAGATAATCTTCATATTTTCCATTACATAAAGATGAACATGGAATAAAATTACAAGTAAATGCTTTTACAAGTATTTAAAAATGAAAGGCATGAAGAGACTTTCCTCCACGTTTAGTTTATCAGAGGTTGACCTATCTTAGGGTTACTCTCGCGGATTTTTGGAATGAAGGTTCCCAGATCATCGCAATCTACTTGATGGGAAGTTAATCCGGTCTTTCAACTGGAGCGAATATGGGTAAATGCAACATTCACACACCATTATCTGAGCCCCCGTTGGAATTATTCTTCCTACGAGTCCAGTAATCAAACACCGACAGGATAGCCTCCTGGTGGAGGAACCACACAACATACATTCACATACGTGTCTCACCATTTATGAAAATGATGACATGTTCGAAGCACTAATATCACAGATAGATATAGTATAGTGCAGTAAGTAAAATGCATTCGTACACATTCATCATAAATGTAAATGCAACATTCATACACAAGCATATAACAGTTTTGAAAATCTTGTAATAGCAGCTTAAGCCCTCTTCTTTGGAGTCCCCAATGAGTAGCCACCTGTCGACGTCGGGATTTTTAGTGTCCCTTTTCGTTACTTGTTCTTTGGTGTTCTCATGTTAATGTGAGATTTGTTTGAAAAACAAGTGAAAAAGGTCCGACATGTATAATGTCGACGATTTGACTTTAAGAGTCGCCAATTGGTGTATTTAACTGGTTGCACCAACGCAACTGAAAAGGTTTGCACATTGACCCAGTGATATGACACTGCTAAACGGATCTGTGAAACCAAGATTCATTTGAGTTCGGGGGCTTGATTATGCGAAGGAAAGGTGTTAGGCACCCCCCGACATCCATGTTACCACGGTGACCGCCACTTTTCAAAGAAACTGTTATATGAATGTGTGTGTGTGGATCAATGTGCAATTATTTGAAAGTAGTGCGAGGCCTCGTTCGCACCTATATACAAAGGGTTTGAATTTATAGAAAAATTCAGTTTTAACCGATATATAGCAATGAAGTTTTGTAAAAGAGGTTTTTCAAACCACATGCTCAATAGGAATTGAGACCTTTTCATACTTCCATTTTATTATTAAATGTTCGGCTTGTTTGCTTTTATTTTCGAGATGCGAAGCATCTTGAAAAATAATATCTGCAGATGTCGAACTTCTTATGGGCATGATGACCATCCAAGGAAATTTAGACATCAGTAAAATAATGTACAAGCTGCCACAAATTGAAAAAGGGTCCATCACAGAATCAAAATCTAGATTCAAGAACCGAATCTGTGATCACATGATTCCTAGTCTCACATGATATCTGCGGTTTGTATGGAAAAGCAATGGCGATTATATATATAAAAAAGTATAATATATATATATATATATATATATATATATATATATATACATACATACTTGATCAACAACCACGAAGCAACTCCATCGGGGATCGAAAATTTAAATATATAAAAGCAGTAAATATATATATATATGGACATGATCAACCACCATGGAGTAAACTCCAGGGGGGATGAAATGTAAATAAAGCTGTAAAAGTAATCAACTGCCACGAAGTAAACTCCAAATGAGACGAAATGTAAATAAAGTCATAAAAAGCCACGAAGTAAACTCTGCAGACACACAGAAATGTAAATATATATATATATATATATATATATATATATATAAAAAGCGATAACGCATTTGGGATGTAAATTCGGGCTCATCAGATATGTCCGACAACATTTATATATATATATATATATATATATATAAGCAAGTAAATGCACCGAATGTAAAATCCAGGTTCATCGGATATATCCGACAACAATTATATATATATATATAAACAAGTAAACGCTCCAAACATAAGTCTAGGCTCAATCAAGGCATAACTCGATAATGTTAGTCCATATATGAAATATATACATATATAAGTATATATATACAGATAGAAATGAAAACCACGGACTGAAGTCCGGGCAAACACACACAAAACGACTCTCAATATGTATAACAGTGTGTGCTAATATGAAAAGAAAGGCTTTATAGAATGTGAGAAGGCTTACAGTGGGCTGCCAAGGTAAACTTCTATGACTCTATATGGATAAATACTCAGCTCCCACTGGACAAAAATATAGCTATATGTGAGCTAACAGATGAGGAAATACTCAATTTGGGTGTGTACAGAGTAAATTGGACAGGGCTTCATCGCCTTTCTCCCTCCTTCTCTCTCTCAAAATGGCTGACCCAAGGTCTATATTTATAGACTGATGGCATGCAGTGTCTTAGGCGGCGACCTAGATTGCACTCAAGGGTCGGTCGAGGTGTCCCCGGGCTTCGTGGGTTCCATCTTCTCGAAATACGTGTAGTTGTGCACTGTAATGTCCGCTCGAACTTACAGAACTTCATTTTGAGCATCCGAACGAGGTATATGTGACCTTCTTCAGACTGGTTGTGTCGAGAGTTATGCAATGACATGGATTAGAGGTTGTACGAAGTCAGGAAGAGGGGACCATGCCCATAGTCTTCAAGCTGCAAATTCTATCTGGTGTGCTGCCACGCGTAATAGTCACTCGGGATTGTAACTCCTCGGTTCTTGTGGGACATTGTTAGATGTATATATGTATGAAGTGTTGAGACGACGCGCAGGTGTTGAAGTGGCAAGATGACGTTTGACTCTTCGCCGGGGCTATCGCCGGTTTGAGTTGAAAGCAGACGTTGCTCAAGGTTATATCTGAGATTGGACTACTTGTTTGTATGCCGCAATGTCATCTTGTGAGAGTGCCTGTCTGCCCGATGTTAGCTCTGGGTCTGAGGTATGAGTACCTCGGCAGGAGGTCTGAGCTTGAAGCTGATAGCATGCATTTGAAATAAGCATTTCCGGAGTTATCTCCAGAACTGCAACAACACTCCTTGGGGTTATTGCCAAGGAGGAAATTCGGGGTTATCTCCGAGGTTGGAAATGATCGTTACGGTGTGTGTTCCGGGGTTGGAAATGATGTTCCCGGTGTGTGTCCCAGGTTTTGAGCTTGAACTTCCGGTAGTATCCAGAATGGATGTGAGCTATCTTTCAGGGTTATCTCCGAAAGACGAATCTGCCCTCCTGCAATGTCAGTAACAAGCGTGCAGAAAATTTCGAGTGTCTACAATGTATATATATATATATATATATATATAAATACTTATATATATATTATCAAAATTTGAATCGATTAAGCCTGTGTGTGATATCCGGTGCATTTACTGCTTATATATATATATATATTATCGAAATTCGAATCGATTGAGCTTGGGTGTGATATCCGGTGCATTTATAGCTTATATATATATATATATAACTGTTTCTCAACCTGCGGGTTAGATTTACCTAAATCTGGCTATTTCTTACTTTAACCGGTTCATGGTGACTAAACTGGAACCGATGAAGCTGAAACGGTTTAGATTTCTTCAAATCTAGTTCTTGTTTTAGCTTTTGTACATATTGCTTTATCATGTGAGCCTAGGAATCATGTGATCACAGATTCAGTTCCTGAATCTAGATTCGGTTCCCGTGATGGACATTTCCAGCTGCAATCAGCTTGTAAATATTCATGGTGTCTGAATTTCCTTAGATGGCTTTCATGCCCATAAGGAGTTCGGCGCTGATATGTATCTTATTTTCTCGAAGATGCTTCGCATCTCGAAAATAATAAAAGCAAACAAAACCGAACACATAATAAAATTGAAGTATCAAAGGCCTCAATTACTATTGAGCACAAGGGTTTTAAAAACCTATTTTACAAAACATCACTGCCATATCTTGTTAAAACTGAACTTTTATACAAAATTCAAACCTTTTGTATATAGGTGCAAATGAGGCATATCACTACTTCCAGACAACTGCACATAGACCTACACACACACACATTCAAATAAAAGTTTAAATTGAAAAGTGGCGGTAACCGTGTCACCACAAAAGTTGGGGGGGGGGGGCTAACAACTTCCCTCCGCTTAATCAAGCCCCTGGACCCTAAAGAATCTCAGTTTTACAGAATAGTTATACAGTGTTACATCACTAGGTCTATGTGCAAACCATTTCTCGGTTGAGTTGGTGTAACCATTTAAAAATACCAACTGGCGACTCTTACAATCATATCATCGACATATACATGTCGGACCTTTTCAAACTTGTTTTTTTTCAAAAAAATCTCACCTAACATGAGAACACCAAAAAACAAGAATAGAAAGGGACAAATAAAAATCCCGACGTCGATAGGTGGCGACTTTGTTGGGGACACCATTAAGAGGGCTTAAGCCGCTACTCAAAACTTTTCAAAACATTTTATCTACTTGTGTGTGGATGTTGCATTTACATTTAAATGAATGTGTACTAATGCATTTACTTACTGCACTTAGTGCTTCACACCATATCTGCTTGTGATATTAGTGCTTTGCACATGTCATCATTTCTATACGGTGAGACATGATGTATGTGAATGTATGTTGTGTGGTCCCTCCACCAGGAGGCTATCCCGTCGGTGTTTGATTACTGGACTCGTAGGGAGACTAAATGAGGCTCAGGAAAGGTACCACCCAGATTCGCTCCAATTGAAAGATCAGATTATCTTCCCTTCGAGTAAATTGCGATGATCTAGGAACCTTCATGCCAAAAAGCTCTGAGAGTAACCTAAGATAGGTCAACCTCTGATAAACCAAACACGGATAGAAGTCTCTTCATACCTACCCATTTTAATTACTTATAATTTCAATTACTTGTAATTTTATTTCCATTTCAATCTAAATGTAATGGAAAAATAAAGGAATATGTGAACATTCATTCCCTTTTATATCAAAACCTGTCATGCTATCTTGTCATTAAATCAAACTGACATCCGTTTTGCAGGATAATACTCCTAAAAATTGACACATTATATAGCATGTAACTTTTTGACATTTTCCTAAGACTAAACTACATAAGTCTTTTTGTAGGGAGATGATTGGTCCCGTTACCCGTTCAAAGTCCAAGAAGACATTAAGCCTACAACTAAACATGGCTACATCTTGTCATCCTAATCCTACTCCTATTTCTCACGAGGAGTTTGAAGGATTAAGCAATCAAATTATAGAGTTAGCTATTCTGCTCAAAGAATTACACATGTCAACTCAGGGTCCATAAATACCCATACATACAGAACCCTTTGCATAGGGAGGAATACACAGTCCAGACAAAGAAGTTCCAGTACCTGAGTCTCAGTTTGATAAGACTAACAAAACCCCTAAAATCACCCATCTTAAAGAAGATACAAACACCGGTGATATTCGAAAGAAAGTCCTATAAATGGAAGAGACCATTCAGTCTATCAAGGGGATTTGAGTACACGAGAGTGTTTTATATTCAGACCTTTGTATATTTCCCAGGTTTCATTATCCAGAAAAATTCAAGACTCCCAATTTTGAAAAATATTATGGATTGGGAGATCCTTACACACATTTAAAGGTATTCATTGGAGAGCTCGGATCTTATGTTGAGAATGAAAAGCTCATAATACAGTTGTTTCAGAAAAGTCTGACTGGAGAAGCCAGAGCATGGTATACCAGATTAGACAACTCCATGATTCATAGCTGGGAGGAGTTAGGCCATGCTTTCCTCAGTCAATACAGCTTTCAGAATCAAATGGCTCCGGACCGGTATCAAATTACCAAGGTCAAGAAATAAGTCAATGAGTCGTTTAGAGAGTATGCCCAAAGATGGAGGCATCTGGCTGCTCAAGTTATTTCATCTATAACCGAGTCTGAAATGGTGATGACTTTCATAGACATTCAAGAAGCTCCCTTCTATGAGAGGTTTCTAGCTGGCATAGGCAAGCCATTCTCTAAAATGATCAAACATGGAGAAATGGTTGAAATGGGATTAAAGTTTGAGAAGATTAAAGACTCGCGACATTAAACGCTGTAGTTGAGCATATCCAGTCTGAAAGTTATGGAAACAACCTTAGGAGGGTCCATAAGAAAGAAAAGGAGGATGTTTCCTTGATACTACAAGGACAAAAAGGTAATCAAAACATGCCTATTTAGAGGATAAATTATTCCCCTTTTTAAGCACAGTCTTCAAACCCTCCATTGCCAAAAGGTGGAGAAGTCAGACGTATAAGAGTGTTCACACCCTTAGGGGACTCACTCAAAAACATTCTCAAAATTCTAACAGCTCAGAAGAAAATTACTCATCTTCTTCCACCAGCCAACCCGAGTGGAAAAAGTTTCAATGAAAGCCAGAAGTGTGCTTATCATGCTGGAGCTCCAGGCGATGACACTCAAGATTGTTGGGCCCTTAAGCATAAAATCCAAGATTTAATTGATAATGGTGAGATCGTGGTGACCAAACCCGACCAACCCCATGTCCAAGATAATCCTCTCCCTCAACATAAGGAAGAGGAGGTTAACATGATTAACTGGAGCAGTGGACAAAGTTCCAAATATGTGGGTGCATCCCAAATCAACAATGATAATTCCGACAGATGGGATTATTCACAATTCTAGTTCACGATGGAACGGGAAATAAAGTCTCTTGGCGAACAAGTCAATCAATTGGAAGAACTGGTGATTTATCAGCACCAAGTCACATGTCAATTATTGAGTCAGGAGCATGCTAGCCTCCTTCCTCTTATTAAAAGTACTCCACCACTTACTCCAGAAAGTGAAACACTGGAGGAAAAGATTGCAAAAAGAACAAAAGCTAGAGCCCGTCGGGATTTTGCCAACAAAAAGGAATTAACCTATTTAGGCCAACCGATGGAAGAAATATTGCAGATGTTAATTAATGAGGGAAAAATTATAGCACTGAACCTCTTGTCAACCCACGCTCAAGAAGGTTTGATGCTAATGGAGTATGCCAATACCACTCCCACTCTCGTGGTCACAACACTGAAGAATTCTGGGCACTCCGCTACCTTATTCAGAATATGATTGACAGCGGTGACCTGCAAATGGCAGATAACAATGCTATATCATCTGAGAGTGGGGAAGATATAGCAGTGGTATCCTTTGAGGAAGATGTAGCTGCCACCACACTTACTATTCAATCAATTCAGCTCAAAGGCGTTAAAAATCCTTTGAAAGTGGCTGCACCAAAGCCAATTATATTTTCGTTCAGGCCACATTATCCTATTGTCAGCCTCAAGAAAGTGCCATGGAACTATGTAGAGGTTGAAGGATCTACATCTAATACAACTGCTACAGTGTCTAAAGAAAACCCATTGTATCTTCCTTAACGGGTGATGAAGCCTATCATCAAGTCAAAGGGGAAAGTTCCCATGGAGAAGATTGAAGAATTCCTCTGTTCTATGGGACATAATGAAGCCAAGGTGGTTCTAAGCTTGAAAGAAGATGCACAACAGATCTCTTGGTTTACTCTTTAGAGGATCATCGGAAGGTCTTACTGAAAGTATTAGAAGAAGCCCACATACCAAAAATAGTGGATGTTGAAAAGTTCCATCATCTGGTTGATCATATCTTCAACAGCAACGTGATAGCCTTCACCGATGATGACATACCTCCCGAAAGGATTACTCTATAATACCCAAGAATTTTCGCGTAATATTAAATAAATATGTTAATGGAAGTAAGTGTTTATTGAACGATTCCGTGTTATGAAATGAGATAACTCAAATTATATTAAATAACTGAATAATTGAGGATATGTGGAGTTTTGTGATGAGCTCATTAAAAGCCTTGTGTGGCATGGTGACGGGAAATATTAACAGTAATATTAGTTAACAAAGGAATTATTAAGGTAAGCAATTAAGTAATATTAATTGTTAAGTGTTGTTATGGATTTTTAATTGATGTTAATAAGGTTGATTAATATGTTATTATTAATTGTTATTTAATTGATAATGGTTGTGGTGGAATATTGACTTCTTGGTAATTAATTAATAATAGGTGATTATTATATAACTAAGTGATGATTATGGAAATCTATAAATATATTGATCAATGATTTATTTATATTGGTGTTAATTAATTAAGGAAGTGCCTGATTTATTTATTTCACATAAATGAGTAAGTTAGTAATATAATAATATTATATTAACAAAGTGAGCATATACAACTATACTATATGGTGCAATTATGACATGGTGTGTCTATATATTAAGTTCTATGAGACTATATTATATTAAGTGGTAATTAAACATATTGAAACTATATGGTATAAATATATCATGAAATGTGTATGTGATAATATATATGTGGGCATGTATGGAAATAATATATCATGCCTTTAAAAGTGTACCATTGTGATAAATGTACATGGATTATATGTATATTACATTTCCATATTTCATCTACTACATTAAAACCTTAATTATTAAGTATGACATTTAATTATACTATATGGTTGAGTTGTGTGTTAAAAATATAACATGAGAATAAGAGTTGTGCATAAGTATAGTCTAAGTGTTGCTAGAATGTTGAGCATTTAAGTTGTCCCAATATGATTGTCCCATTTGCTCATTTCTCATTCACGTGAACTACCAAAAAGGCTAAGGCCTATTATCTCTTCCTTCTTCCAAGCTCAAGCTAGCAATCTAAGTGATGATTATGGGGGGAGTGGGAATAATGATGCAAACCAACTACCAATTACAAACTCCTTGATAACCTTCATATAATTCTTCCATCCTTTGGTTTGATTTCTTGGACAATGGCTTGGCATGGTCAAGGAATTCTCTATAAATTGGACACTTCCCTTCATTATCTATGTTGCTTGAATTGTCTGAGAATTGTCAAGTGTGAGGGTGAGAGCTTATAACCATTCTTAGAGCTTAGAAGTTCATTTGGAGCAAGTTTCAATCACATTATAGAGGTATAACTCATTTTTCCTTGTTGCCAGTTGATAAGTGTATTTTATATATGCGATTTCATATCTAATTCATGCTTATTCGTTGCTATATTCTTGTGATCATGTGCATTTTTACTTGTTTTATGTTATTTTATGTGTAGATTGGTGGTTGTGTCATTTAACGTACAATTGGTGATATTCGGTGCGTTAGGAACTTAAATGGAGCATATTTGGAAGCAACTCAGTAATGTAGCTAAGTCGAGATATGTATGTACCCTCACGGGGCCACCATTAATAAGATATAAACCCACGGGGGTCTCTTCCAATTCGATTAATAGAAACAAAGCACACGCAAGCCAAATGGCGTTATTAACAACACCCCGCACGGCTGGGTCTTCATTCGAGCAAAATAGGAGGCAATCCCGCCATGGCGGGCATCTATAGTGTACAAACCCCCGCCGGGGCGGGGGGTGAAAAAATCCTGAGTGTCCTGTTTCAGTTATAATTCCTCTAGAGCGCGAATTTTTTCTTTTTGCATGTCAGTATAACTCTAATGGATAGAGATTTCGGCTGGAGTTATATGATAAATATCTAGGACTCTATCTAACAAAAAAAAGGGGGATTACAGAAGAGAGATTATGAAGATCAAAGCAGAGTTTTTAGAGAACAAGTGTGAAGGGGTATTTTGAGGTGTTTTTCAAGACAATTGCAATTCTAGTCTACGTGAAGGGTGTTTTCTAATATTCTTTGTGTTAGATTATTATTTGTAATTGAAAGAATGATTTCTATGATTTATTCAGCATTTATTTCATTTATTATGAACTAATTCACTTTTTAGGCTTGTGATGGATCCTTAAGTGAATCGATGATTTTGTAAACTTTGATTTCCAATTTAATAAGCTATCTCCAGTTTATCTATATTAATTTGTGCTTGAATCTATGAATTTCCTGATCAACAATTCTTCGTGGAGTTGGATGGAATCGAGAGAGGATATTCAAATCTAGACCTAGTTAATATAGCATGTGTTCAGGATTTTGTTAGTAGCTTAAACTTAATGAGTGTTAAGGTAGACATATGCTTGACGCCGCATGTAATCAGATAGAGAACTTATTTTTCAACCTTCTTCAATTGTAATTCACATAGAGATATAGTGGGTTAGTTGATTAAGGTGTTTAACGGATTTCTATCTTAATTGTGGATTGAAGTTAATATGGTATTAGTGCATCGAGAGGTGGTTAATACTACATTCGTGTTCTTGATTAATAAACTGGGATAGTGCGTTAAGTTGGAATAAAAGTGTTAAAATCAAAGTGAAGCTTAGGGTGAAATCATAAGTCTAATTCTCCTTTAATTGTTTGAAATTCAGATTTTGATATTCGTGGTTGTTTTGTGCTAATTTAATTATTCTTAATTTTAGTTTTGTTAATTTAAATTATTGATTTGATTTGTTTAATAAAATTAGGGTTAATAAAATATTGGTAATTGTAAGTTAAGGTATTTGCTAATTTATCTCTGTGGGAATGATACTAAACTTATCACTGTATTACTTGTTGACCACGTATACTTGTGTGTTGTGCGTAATTAGATTTTACCCAACAAGTTTTTGGCGCCGTTGCCGGGGATATTTTTAGCATAATTCTTAATATTTTTACAATATCAATTTAATTAATCCAATTTTACTTAGACATTTTTATTTTTGCATTGTGCTTCTTATTTCAGGTGTTGGACTTAGTTTATGTGAACTCGGTCCCAAAATCCAGACTTACTGCCTTTTGAGGATGACATTGAGAAAAGGTTTCAGAGGTTGAGTAAGTGGATCAAGGAAACGAGGCAAGAATTCGAATTACCTGAAAAGAAAGAGGAAATAGAAATGGCAGCCGAAGATCGGAAAGCGTTGAGGGACTTTGCAACACCCAAGGTGACTGAACTGCAGTCAAGCATCACTAGGCCAGCAATAGCAGCGAATACATTCGAGATTAAGCCTGGGATGATGCAAATGTTCAAAATTCAGTTCAGTTTGGGGGATTTGCAAATGACGATCTGAACGAGCATCTAGCCAGCTTTCTGGAAATGTGCGACACTTTTAGGTTTAATGGAGTTTCGGATGAGGCAGTGAGACTTCAATTGTTCCCATTCTCTCTACGGGAGAAGGCGAAGAGTTGGTTGCATTCCCTACCATCTGGTTCGATAACAACATGGGATGATTTAGATCAGAAATTCCTCGCAAAATTCTTCTCACCGGCAAAAACTGCGAAGATGAGGAATGAGATTACAATGTTTGAACAGCAACATGGGGAGTCGTTATATGAGGCATGGGAGAGATACAAAGAACTGCTCAGAAAATGCCCACATCATGGATTACCCCAGTGGCTATAAATGAACACCTTCTATAACAGACAACATGGGAATCTTAGGACAAGTATCGATGCAGCATCGGGTGGAGCGTTCATGGCTAAGAGTTATGAGGAAGCATATGAGTTGATTAAAACCATGTCAGCTAATAATTATCAGTGGCCCACATCGAGAATGACACAGGCGAAGGCAACTGGGGTATTAGAAGTAGATAATATGACAACAATGCAAGCACAGATAGCAGCAATGTCAAAGAAGTTGAAGCAAGTGGCAGCAACACAAACACAACAAACACAGCAAACACTGCAAGTGGCAATAGTATGTGAGTTGTGCGCAGGAGAACACCCAACAGAGCAATGTCCAATAAATTCAGCAGCTGTGCAGTTCATTGGTAATTACAACAGAATTCCTCAAAACACATATTAGAACATGTACAATCAAGGAAATAGGAATCATTCGAATTTCTCAAGGAGCAACAACCAGCAAAATCAAGCTTCACGTCAAACATACCCTCCAGGTTTCCAGAATCAGCAACAACCAGTTCAATA
Source organism: Panax quinquefolius (assembly GCA_020205615.1). Classification (NCBI taxonomy): domain Eukaryota; kingdom Viridiplantae; phylum Streptophyta; class Magnoliopsida; order Apiales; family Araliaceae; genus Panax; species Panax quinquefolius. The sequence continues at coordinate 62,325,115 of CM035158.1, forward strand.
TCAAGAAAGGAAACCCGATCTGGAGGAAAAGTTGGATAAATTCATAGCTACCACCGAGTTGGCGATAAAAAATTACACCTTGATTTTAAAAGCACAAGATATGTCGATCAAGAATCTAGAAAATCAGATGGGTCAGATAGCATTGGCATTGAATAGTAGACCACAAGGGACATTACCAAGTAACACCGAGAAAAATCCTAAGGGTAATCACGAGCAATGTCAAGCCATTATGCTAGGAAGTGGAAAACAGCTTGTGGGACAAGAGCCAGAAATTTCAGTTACAAAAGAGAATGAACCAGAGACAGAGAATACAGTGGGTGAGGTAAATCAAGGGAACAAAAAACAGATGGAAAAGAGCAAACCAGTCAATGAATTAGCTGTTTATCCTCCCCCACCATTCCAGCAAAGAGTAAAAAAATAAAAGTCAGACAAGCAATTTTCAAAATTTTTGGAAGTCTTCAAGAAACTTCAAATTAACATACCATTTGCAGAGGCCCTAGAGCAAATGCCGAGTTACGTAAAATTTATGAAAGGGATTCTATCAAGGAAAAAGAAATGGGAAGATTTTGAGACTGTGGCATTAACAGAGGAGTGTAGTGCGGTATTACAGCAGAAATTACCAACAAAACTCAAGGACCCGGGGAGCTTTACTATTCCATGTACGATCGGGGAGAAGCATTTTAGCAAGTGTTTATGTGATTTGGGGGCGAGTGTAAACCTTATGCCGTTGTCAGTGTACTTAGAATTAGGTTTTCCCGAGCCAATGCCTACCAACATCTCCCTACAGTTGGCAGATAGGTCAGTTACGTATCCGAGAGGCATAGTAGAGGACATCTTAGTGAAAGTGGATAAGTTTATATTCCCCGCGGACTTTATCATTCTGGATTTTGAGGAGGACAAGAACATCCCAACTATCCTAGGGAGAACATTCTTGCCTACAGGGAGAACACTCATTGATGTACAAAAGGGAGAACTCACTACGAGGGTCCAAGATCAAGAAGTGAAATTCAGTGTGTTTAAGGCCATGAAATTTCCTACGGATGAGGAAGAATGTTTTTGAATGGATCTACTTGAGCAAATCATTAGTGATGACATGAGCAAAAGTTTGGTGAACAATCCGTTAAAAACAACGTTATTGGGAGATGAAGAGATCGATGATCCAAAATTGGTGGATTACCTTCAATTTCTAGACTCATTTCTACGAGTACCAAGATTTAGAACACCGTTTGAACCACTGCACATGGAGGAGGTAAATGCAGAAAAATTGAAACCATCATTGGAAGAGCCACCAAAGCTGGAACTTAAGCCACTTCCTAAGCACCTCAGGTATGCATATTTAGGCAATTTAAATTCTTTACCTGTTATTATTTCAGCTGCACTTAACGAATTGCAGGAAGAAAAGTTGCTGAGGGTGCTTCGGGAACACAAATCAGCTATTGGATGGACAATTGTCGACATAAAGGGAATCAACCCTTTATTTTATATGCACAAAATTCTAATGGAAGATGAGGCCAAACCAACGGTGGAACAACAGCGGTGGCTCAATCTTATTATGAAGGAAGTGGTAAAGAAGGAAATTTTAAAGTGGTTAGACGCTGACATCATCTATCCGATTTTTGACAGTAAATGGGTTAGTCCAGTCCAATGCGTACCGAAAAAAAGAGGAATGATGGTGGTGCAGAATGACGACAATGAGTTAATCCCAACCAGAACAGTAACAGGTTGGTGGGTTTGCATGGATTATAGAAAATTGAACAAGGCAACCCGAAAAGACCATTTTTTGTTGCCCTTTATTGACCAAATGTTAGATAGATTGGCGGGACATCAATATTACTGTTTGTTGGATGGGTATTCGGGCTACAACCAAATAGTCATCGCTCCGGAGGATCAAGAAAAGATCACATTTATGTGCCCTTACGGCACATTTGCATTCAGCAGGATGTCATTCGGGCTATGCAACGCACCGACAACTTTCCAAAGGTGTATGATGGCAATTTTTTCGGATATGGTGGAGAAAAATGTTAAGGTTTTCATGGATGACTTTTTAGTTTATGGGGATAGATTTAATAATTGCTTGAAGAATCTGGTCATGGTGCTGCAAAGATGCAAGGACACAAATCTTGTTTTAAATTGGGAAAAATGCCACTTCATAGTTGAAGAGGGCATAATTTTGGGCCAAAGGTTTTGGCTCAAGGGCTGGAAGTCGATAAAGCGAAGCTGGAAACGATTGAAAAATTGCCTCCACCTACCTCAGTGAAGGGTATTAGGACACGCTGGGTTCTACAAGAGGTTTATAAAGGATTTCTCTAAAATTGCGAAACCCCTATGTAGTCTCTTAGAGAAAGATGCGACATTCAGCTTTGATGAAGATTGCAAGACAGCGTTTAATTTATTTAAAAGGAAATTGACTACAGCCCCCGTTATAGTTGCACCGGATTGGAGCATGCCATTTAAGCTTATGTGTGATGCAAGCGACTTCGCGGTTGGGGCTGTGTTGGGTCAGCGGAGAGACAAGGTGTTTCACGTTATATACTACGCAAGCAAAACACTTACATAAACTCAAATGAATTACACAACCACAGAAAAGGAATTGCTTGCAGTGGTATATGCATTCGACAAATTTCGAGCTTACTTGAGCGGGACTAAGGTGATAGTCTATACAGACCATGCAGCGATTCAGTACTTGATAGCGAAAAAGGATGCTAAGCCATGTCTTATCCGTTAGATTCTTCTACTGTAAGAATTTGATTTAGAAATAAAGGATAGGAATGGGACGGAGAACCAAGTAGCCGACCACTTGTCGAGGTTGGAAAACCAAGGGAAAGAAAAAGACGACAAATGTGAAATCAATGGATCATTCCCAGATGAACAACTGTTTGGGATGTTAGAGGAGATTCCGTGGTATGGCGACTATGCAAATTTCGTTGTGAGCAGCATTCTACCACCTGACCTCACAAGGCAACAGAAAAAGAAATTTCTTCACGACGTAAAGTGGTACATGTGGGATGATCCATATTTGTTCAAGTAGTGCGCCGACAAGGTGATTCGACGGTGCGTCGCATATAGTGAAGTGAAGAATATTTTGCATGAGTGTCACTCATCGGCATATGGTGGGCATTATGGGAGTGAGAGAACAGCAGCGAAGGTACTGCCATGTGGTTTTTATTGGCCCACATTATTCAAAGATGCCCACCAGTTTGTCAAACAATGTGATAGGTGTCAAAGGGTGGGCAACATTTTGAAACGTAATGAGATGCCCTTTCAAACGATTCTGGAAGTGGAAATTTTTGATGTATGGGGTATCAATTTCATGGGACCATTTCCATCGTCCATGAATAACCAATACATTCTACTCGCAGTGGACTACGTGTCAAAGTGGGTTGAAGCTGCAGCTCTACCAACAAACGATGCCAAAGTGGTTCTCAAATTCCTGTAAAAGAACATCTTCACTAGGTTTGGCACACCAAGAGCAATTATAAGTGACGAAGGTAGTCACTTTTGCAATAAACCGTTTACTACTCTTTTGGCCAAGTATGGGGTGAACCACAAGATAGCTACAACCTATCAGCCTCAAACCAGTGGACAAGCTGAGGTATCAAATAGAGAAGTCAAAAAGATATTGGAGAAAGTGGTGAATTCGAGTCGGAAAGATTGGTCACTTAGATTGGATGATGCTCTATGGGCGTACCAGACTGCATATAAGAGCCACTCGGTATGTCACCATATCAACTGTTGTTTGGGAAGGCATGTCATTTACCAGTGGAACTACAACATAAGGCATACTGGGCAGTGCAAAAACTCAATTTTGATCAAAAGGCTGTAGGAGAAAAGAGATTACTTCAGTTGAATGAATTAGACGAGTTTCGCCTTCATGCCTATGAGAATGCCAAAATATACAAAGAAAAAGTCAAAAGATGGCACGACCGTAAAATTTTTATGTCGAACATTTGAGCCAGAAGCCAATCAAGACTATTATTCAACTCAAGGCTGCGTTTGTTCCCCGGAAAGCTCAAATCAAGATGGTCGGGACCATTCACAGTCAAGCAAGTATTCCCGCATGGGGTAGTTGAAATTTACAGTCGCTATCCTCTCGAAATAATCAATGTCAATGGACACTGGTTCAAGCATTACTGGTGTGGAGAAGCTAACACTGACGTGATTGCCATCACGTTGGCCGATACAACTTAAGCAGAAAGTAGTCAGGCTGAACGACTTAAAATCAAACGCTCATTGGGAGGCAACCCAATTTTTATTTCTTTATCGTATTTTCCATTCATATTTGCTTAATCATAGTTTTTATTAAATTATTAGGTAGAAGAATAAAATAAAATCTCGTTAATCTCTCCACAACATAACATGACATCCAAGACTCACTAATTTTCATGTTTCATGTCATGTAGGTTGGGAAAAGGATCATCAAGCAAGTATATGGAAGCAAAGTGTGATAAGTTGAAGCAAAACATAAAAGCTAGATAAGGACTGAAACACGGGGCGGGCCCTAAAGACTACAACTATTTGAAGTGGGGTCCTCAACATCGTAAATCGGGGCATAGCCACGGGCTGGGGTCCTAAAATTTTGATAGGCGTGCACAGTTGGTTGGTATTCTATCCTTCCCAATAACCCCCCACTTTTACATTTCCCCACTACTCCATAACTACCACCCACTCTCCCCACATTCCCAAGACTTCATTATTCCTCTCCACTTCCCCACCTCTCCACCTCCTCACTCCACCAATGCTAAACTACCCTCCCCATCTATAAATATTACACCAACTCTTCCAAACTTCTTCACCACACTTCATATAAGGCAACAAGAGAGCATAATTGTGAGCTAGAGAGATACAATTGAAGAGTTTGGGGGAGAGTTAGGGCAAAACCAGCAATAGGGAGAAATGGCTTCATCATCATCATCTAAACGCCAATGGGGGGAGAGTTCATGACCATCACAACTTATCCGCACCTTCGATCGTCGCAAATTTGCAAGTGCCACCGTCGCCGACCGATATGATTACATGCTCACCAAAGCCCTTACACCGGAGCGGGGGTTGGCACCGGATCCTAATGATGGGGAGCTCATGCCGTAAATTTACCAAAAGGGATGGGTAAAATTCACTGAGGAACCGAAACCAGCAGTTGTCAACATTGTCAAGGAGTTTTACGCAAATGCGGTGGATAAAGAACCATTTCAAGCATTTGTGCAAGGACGGTTGGTTCCATTTAGCGCCGACGCCATCAACACATACTACCAACTGAGGGTGCCTCGCCACTGCCAGTACGAGCATCTCTGTACTTCTGATCAAGATTTTGATGCTATTATCACGGAGATGACAAAGCCAGGAACGTCATAGATGAAGGGCTGCAAGGGAGGTACTGTGTTCCATAGCAAAGACCTTAGCCGTTATGGTAAAATTTGGTATGCCTTCCTTTGCGCGAAATTGTTTTCGTCTCAACACACTTCAGACGTCACCAAGGAGAAGGCGTTGCTTTTGTATGCCATTGTGCAAGATTTCATTATTGACGTCGAAGCTATCATCTGCTTCTCTATCCGCCAGTGCTTACGTGGGAATTTTTCTAGAGGCTTGCCACACCCATCACTCATATGTGGGTTGTGCCGTCAAGCAGGAGTTAGATGGTTGGATGACGAGCCCACTCAAATGTCGCTCGCGCTGTTAGATTCAAGAATGATTGCGCGGTATTCTGTATGGGCAGGAGGTGAGTCACACCCACGGGGATTGGGCTTCATTTTCCCATCGTATTCGGAAGACAATGAGGATACTACAGAGACATCGGGGGACGAAGACTACGACATGGGCAATCAAGGAGATGAGCAGGTACCGAGGACCGAGGCTATATCTAGATCTCAATTCCTTGATCTCCAAAATCAACTAAATGTACACACCAAGGCAACTCGTCGGGAAATGCGCCGATTGGGAATGAGGCAAGAGCACATGTTTGACGCTATGCACGCTTCTTTTGCCTCGTTGAACACAACACTTCAAAGTTTCAACCTGGCAGCACAATTTCCATATCAACAGCCTTGTCCAATGCCAAGGTTCCCACCGAGTGATTCCGATGAAGAAGAACAACAACCACCTCCTCAAGCTTAAGCATTGATAGAGAAGTCCTCACGTACGTATTTTGATCATCTATCCAATGAGGACATTGTATTGTTTAAGTTTGGGGGATTTACATTTATGTTTGCATGCATTTTTAGTTTTTAAGACTCATTTTAAATTTTAGGCAATTAAATTTATGTATTGTATCTTATTTTTAGTATTGCATGATAGCATAGGGCATTCATGGTAGTTTAGGCTTTACAGAGTAGATAATAGTATAATGCATTTTGTTATCCTCATTTTGTTATTCACATCTAATATATATATATATATATATATGATCAAAATTTTGTTGTTAATTAGTAATTAATAATTATTGTGTTGTTTAAGTCTATCAATGTTGAGTTTCATGTTATTGGAGGCCTATGATGTGATTGTCAAATAAGTAGCAAATACAGTATTGAGTATTAGAACTATGACACAATGATCGTTTATGAATCGAATCTTGAGTTTGTTTGAAACTGGTATAAAAGGAAAGCACGCTTAACAAACATCTGTGTTAATTGGTTAAGTTCAAATCGGTACCTAAATGGTCTCTAAAGGATAATGCTAGAGTGAATGATAAAATGACAAGGATGGCTGGTAAAGGCTAAAATTAGGCAAGAACCTAAGTTTGGGGGAGATTATGTGGGGTATATAAGCTTATGAACAAAAAAATAAAGAAAAAAATATGAATAAACACCGTAGCATGCTTGTCTAGTTTTGTGGCCTTTGTTACTTGAGCAAGTAAGCCCGAGGGGATTGTCTCTACACCTAGCGCCCTGAGGTGTTATTGGTCTGAGAGTCGTTGGTCAAAAGCTCGTTAAGGTAGCATTGAAAAGCCTAAGGGAATAAGACATTGCACAGCTATGTGATATATATATTAAAAAAATGAATAAGACAGGAAATAAGAGCAAAAAGCCCCCGTAGATGAACATAAAGCATAAGTACCCCGCGTGAACCCTGGAGATTTGTGATTGCTTGATTTTTAGTTGGAACTGGCTATTCTTGAAATTTTGAAGTTTGTGCTACATGATTCCTTCTAAGAGACTGGTTATGTATTGAATTTGAGTCGGTATCAGTTATCATGGATGTTACACACACACACACAAACACACACTATACCAGTGATGATGGCTTGAGATTCGAGGATTAAAGCATATTTGTATATTGGTTTTAGATGGTTGATATTGTATAGTTGTTTATTTTCACTGAGGTCGTTAAGATAATTTTGATTCTGCGATATTGTTGGATTTGATAGCATATAAGTAAATTCGTATTCATATCATTGCATTGCATGTAGTTGTCTTGTGCTCAAGGACTAGCACGGTTTAAGTTTGGGGGATTTTGATAAGTGTATTTTATAAACGCGATTTCATATCTAATTCATGCTTATTTGTTGCTATATTCTTGTGATCATGTGCATTTTTACTTGTTTTATGTTATTTTATGTGTAGATTGGTGGTTGTGGCATTTAACGTATAATTGGTGATATTTGGTGCGTTTGGAACTTAAATGGAGCATATTTGGAAGCAACTCAGTAATGTAGCTAAGTTAGATAACAGAAGGTACCCCCGCCGGGGTGGGCATTAACAATATACAAACCCGTACGGGCTGAGAGTCTTCCAATTCAGCAAAGCGAAACAAAAGCCCATTTGAGTTAGTTATTAAGCACTACCACACCCAAGGCGGGGGTGAAAAAATCCTGAGTGTCCTGTTTCAGTTATAATTCCTCTAGAGTACAAATTTTAGCTTTTTGCATGTCAGTATAACTCTAATGGATAGAGATTTCTGCTGGAGTTATATGTTAGATATCTAGGACTCTATTTAACAAAAAAAAGGGGGATTAAAGAAGACAGATTACGAAGATCAATGCGGAGTTTTTAGAGAACAAGTGTGGAGGGGTATTTTGAGGAGTTTTACAAGACAATTGCAATTCTAGTCTACGTAAAGGGTGTTTTCTAATATTCTTTGTGTTAGATTATTATTTGTAATTGAAAGAATGATTTCTAAAATTTATTCAGCGTTTATTTCATTTATTATGAACTAATTCACTTTTTAGGCTTGTGATGGATCCTTAAGTGAATCGATGATTTTGTAAACTTTGATTTCCAATTTAATAAGCTATTTCCAGTTTATCTATATTAATTTGTGCTTGAATCTATGAATTTCCTGATCAACAATTCTTCGTGGAGTTGGATGGAATCGAGAGAGGATATTCAAATCTAGACCTAGTTAATATAGAATGTGTTTACGATTTTGTTAGTAGCTTAAACTTGATGAGTGTTAAGGTAGAGATATGCTTGACGCCATATGTAACGGATAAAGAACTTATTCTTCAACCTTCTTCAATTATAATTCACATAGAGATATAGTGGGTTAGTTGATTAAGGTGTTTAACAGATTTCTATCTTAATTGTGGATTAAAGTTAATATGGTATTAGTGCATCGAGAGGTGGTTAATACTACGTTCGTGTTCTTGATTAATAAACTGGGATAATGCGTTAAGTTGGAATAAAAGTGTTAAAATCAAAGTGAAGCTTAGGGTGAAATCATAAGTCTAATTCTCCTTTAATTGTTTGAAATTCAGATTTTGATATTCGTGGTTGTTTTGTGCTAATTTAATTATTCTTAATTTTAATTTTTTTAATTTAAATTATTGATTTGATTTGTCTAATAAAATTAAGGTTAATAAAAGATTGGTAATTGTAAGATAAGCTATTTGCTAATTTATCTTTGTGGGAACGATACTCAACTTATCACTGTATTACTTGTTGACCACGTATACTTGCGTGTTGTGCGTAATTAGATTTTACCCAACACCAGTTTCATTCTCTGTAAAAATGGAGTTTTAGTCTTGAAGTTTCAAATTCTTAAATTCATGAAATTGTTTGTTAATGAGGTTGGGTAATGTCCATATAGTTGTTATATTATCATATAAACATGTTGCAATTGATATATGAGTGTTTAGGAATGATTTCATGGGTAAATTTTGTGTTTGGGCTAACCAGCTTGTCAAGCAGATCGCTTCATTACACTTTTGAACCAAGTATGGCATAGTCACTACCGGATTTACACTAAAAGGCGCAGTACAAATTCTACCAAATCAATGAACTCAGTTGAGTGTTCTGTTTTGCAATCTGATCTATGTTGGTTAAACATTATGACTCAAGCTAGCATGTAAACATGTGTATGATGTATATATAGATATATGAACCTAATGTGAGCATGTTTTTCATGATGAACGAAGGCGTATGGTTTAAACAGAGATTTGGGCTTTAAGTTTTGAAAACAAACTATGTTAAAGATCATGTGAACCTAGTAAGCTATACATGACTGATTTTGCACATAGATAAGCATGTTGTAGTGTACCTAGTTCCTTTGAGCATGATCAAACGTAATAATCCTTGTGATAAAAATGTTTTCAAGGAAAGACTTAGCCTAGTGAGCTAACTTGCATGATTTCTACATGATGTATATTCTGACTTTGCAAAGCATGTTAGTGTGACTTAGAAATGCATGATTAAACCTTTAGCTTTTGTTTATTTGATTAGTAAGGGAACATGAGCATGTTGAACCTATTAGCAAGCTTAGAAGATGAATATTGTTATGATACATTGAAGACTAGAATCTGACATTTGTGATCATGCTTGATGATGCTCTTAGACTAACTCATGTAGTGTAACCATGGATATACTATGCTTGTATGTTATATTTCAAATAAAGCATGAACAAAGCCTATTTTTCAACTAGCGATGTTAAGTGTCACTTATATGTTATGAATACACCCAAGCATGCCTAATATGAGTTTTATAACTATCTTGTATGTTTAGAAAGCAAGCATGCAAGACTTTGTGGTTTCATGACCTTGAATGACCTTAAATTATTGAAATGATCGAACTTAGAACCATGTTATGCAAGAAGGGGCCTAAATGTACTTGAGAAGCATGAAAAGACCTTTAACATAACATATATAACATGTGTGAGAGTTTTGGTCAAGTGGGACAGAAACTATGAAGGCAACAGCTCAAATCTGGTTCCGCTGGGAGGACATGATAGCAATTTGCGCTTGAATCCCTAGGCTTTAGACAGGTAACAATTGCATGCGCCGTCAAAGCAGATCAATATGTCGATTCTATTTTTGGTCTGATGGTTGAAGCATACCTACATGATTACTTTAACTTATCTTATACGACTAATGTGCTAGTTAATGTGTTAAGGGGCATGCTAAGTGATAGGGTCAAGTGTTGATCATAAGTTTTGGATGTTAAGTCCGAAGAATATCTTCAAGAAATCAAGACGTCATTGTAATTATGATGACTTATAAACTAATTTTGTACCATATGTGCATACTTGTATAATGTCAAGCTTGTTTAAAGACTATGTTAGCTAATGAATAATTTGAACATATAAATACGTTATAAATAGGATTCGAAAGTGTTGAGTTCTTAAACGAGGATAAACTAAGCGTAAGGCAAGTTTCTTTGAACCTTACTTTTATTGAGCAAGTATCTGAACCCTATTATTATTGTTGTGCAATACCATTGCATTATTTTATTCGACAAATACCGTAAGCTTATCCCTTTTGAATACAAGTTAGATTACTTTCTCGTTCAAATGAGTTAGTATGTTAAACCCATGTGAAAGCTATTATTCACGTTGAAAATTGTATTACCCTTGAATATTGTGAAAGAGTCGATGCCATTTGATTCGGCTAGACTATATGCATGTTTTTAAAAACTGTCCAAACCAATTGATTGGTGCGAAAATCTTAAAAACTGAGTTGAACAACCCTTTTGGTAAGGGGAGTGTATGTTATTGGAAACCCCAACACATGAATGAATATTATTGTGATGTTATGCATAACGTATAGTATTGTAGATTGATCATCTATAGTACTTAATATTTCTGGTTATCAGTTTAATATTGGTAACTCTAGTGGTAGTTAAATGGTCTTTAGTGACTACTCAGTATAAATTGCTTATCCACTTGGATACATTGTTAGTTGTTGAATTCATATATATCTGTTGATTTATATTGAATTGTCATATCCCATATTCATGATGTTATTTTGACACTTTGAACTATCCTAGAAATAACCCTTCGATATTTCAAACCTTGTGATATTATATCCTACACCCTTGTTGTATATTACTTGCTGGGCAATTTGTGATCATCCTTGCTTATTTAAAACCTTTCAGTTAAGGAAGAACATGGAGGTGTCTCTGGAACAGACAAGGGCAAGGGCAAGGCTACCGACTAGCTTGTCCTTTTTATGTTTAAAGCTATTATGTTATGTTAAGACTATTTGTGTACTATGTTTAAACTTAATTAAGATTATGTAATAGGTCTTTATTCGATACTATTGTGTAATCTATTAAGTATTGTAGGTTGCGAGACTTGGGGGAATAATTATAATAAATCATTGTACATTATTCTAAAGTAGATTTTCCATTGTGTATGAGTTATTTTAGTTATTATGGTTTTACCATGAGAACACGATGAACCGAATCCGAGTGACCAAGTGGAGGTCCGAATTTAGGGGCGTCACAGGGTCATTGTAAACTGTTGCACATAGCGGTTATGTCTTCCAGATATTTGGTTGGAGGAGTGCTAATAGATGGAAGATAATCCCTAAACATCTGCCCCTATGCCACATTAGAGAAAATGAATATCAATCTCAACAGGATTCGAAGCAACCATAAAATCATCAAAGCCTTTAATGGATCTCGGTGAAATGATATCGAAGAGATTGAATTGCCAGTAGATATCAGACAATAAACATTCTAAATATCCTTCCAAGTTCTTAAGATCACCACACGATATAACTTGCTGTTAGGAAGACCTTGGATTCATATAGCTGGAGTCGTCCCATCCACTCTTCATCAGCAACTCAAGTATATCATCAATAATAGTCTGGTCACTATCAGTACTGAGCCAGAATGTACTATTTAAGGTGATATACCCCTCATCAGTTTCAATAAAGAAGTTGAGCCTATCAACTTCCAAGCCCTTGAGTTGAGCAACATTCACTATCAACCCATTGGGGCGCCACCTCTGAAACAAAGAGTTTCTACCGAGGTAATGTCGGCAAGTCAAGAGATGATATCATTGGGTTTTCAACCTGGACAAGGGTTAGGCAAAGATCATCAGATCATCAAATGCCCAATTCAAGTTCTCAGCCAGACAGGGACAACCGGACTAGGCTACACCTTAAGGTCTAATCACAGGAACCCGCACAAGCATAAATTGGTTCCTTCACCTATAAGGCATCTGTCTAAACCTATAGGTGTCAATCCTGTATGGCCTTTACTAAAGGTCCATGCCCCTGTGGTAGCTATGTTGTTTCCTATGCCGATACCGATCCAAAGAAAAGAAGTCTTGATTCCAAACCCATAGGAGGAGAAAAGGAATCAAAAGCTCAAACAAGAGATATATAAACATCTGTCAAACATGCGCGTTCTAGTCCATATGGAGGGTATGAATAGAGACATCTTAGATGATGATTGTCCAGACATCACGGTCATCATTCAAGAGGAGGAGGATGATAACAGCCCCTTCATCACACCTGTCCACCAGGACTTCACCCTTGGCAATTGGAGCAGCACTCTTTACATTTGGTGACAAGGGTAAAAAGGGCAAAAACTTTATCTGCCCTTTATATAGCAATAACTGCTTATTTTTGTTGTACAATATTAGCAGTAATTATTGTCATTACATGCTAATGTTTTATATGATTGAACAGTTTCATATATTAAGTGAAAGCATTTTTTTTCAGGACTCTAAAGTAAGATGTGCCTAAACTTGCTAATGAGGTGCCTATTCTTCACAAGGACTGAAACTTTGATGTAAAGTTGGACTCAGACTTGATGGGGATTGAACAAGAGGACTATGAGATACCTCAGGAGATCAAAGAATGGGTCAAAGACAAACCCTAGCCAAATCATGATCAAACCACCTCTTTTAACCTTGGAAGCTCAGAAAAACCCAAACAAATCTAGATTGGTACGGACCTTACTCCAAACTAAAGGAATGACATAGTTACTCTATTGACCCAATTCCAGAATGTGTTTGCATGGTCTTATGAAGACATGGTCGATTTGTCAACTGACATCGTCATCCATCAACTCCCTATCGAAGAGGGATTTAAGCCAATCAGACAGAAGCTCAAGCGATTAAAATTTGAGTGGAGTTTAAAAGTTAAAGAAGAAATTGTGAAACAATTTCAAGCTGGCATCATCATGATATCAACATACCCTGAGTGGCTATCGAACATAGTCCCCATGCCTAAACCAGGAGGGAAGGTGCGAGTTTGCGTGAATTACAGGGATATGAATAAAGCTTTCCTCAATGATAGCTTTTCCGTGCCATTCATCCACATACTCATTGATAATATAGCTTAGTATGACATGTACTCCTTTGCTGACTGCTTTACGAGGTATCATCAAATCATGGTTGTGACAACTCGAATTTTTATAGGTTATTAAAATAGGAATTTAATAATTAAAATTCTTATTGTCAGATGTTTTGAGTTTGAGTATTTATATATACGTGCTATATATTTTGAAATATGTGATCTGGGATGAAGAGAAATATATATTCATATATTGGGAAGTGAGGTTTAATAGTTAAGTTAACTATTGAAAGGATTAAATGAATTTTATAATTAATTTTAAATATTTATTGAATTAAATAAATATTTTAATTTATTTATTTATTGAGATAAATAAATAATGGATGAATTATAGAGCATTAATTTAGTAATGAAATTGAATAATGGTAATTTTATTTGAAAGATTTAATTTAATGAATTAATTAAATTAAATGAGTTGTTTAATATTAAAGAAAATAATTAAATTAAATAAAGCATTGTTTAAATCTAATTTATTAATTAAATTAGATATATGATTATTTATTAATAAATAGAAGAATTATAATAAAAATTATAATTATTATTGTAAGTTATGTAAAATGGTTACAGGTGTGGCAAATAAAAACTCTACAATATAATCTTGTCAAAATAAATTGGAATGAGGAGAATTGTGTGTAGCCAAATAAAGCCTTGTGGCCTTTGGCTTATCAGAATCGACGCAAGACATAAAAAAGCATATACGTTTATTTCTATGCATATTATTTCTTTCCCTAAGGTTAGATATCAGTGAAGAATAGAGTATAGAAAGAGCTTGGTAGGAAGAGAGAAATTCTCAGTAGATTTTTCTAGGGAGTTGAATATCAAGGAAAACAATCCTCTTCCCAACAAAACAAAGATTCAAGGTATAATCTACTCTAATCTTAACTTCTATCTTTGAAATTTCTATTGATAATCATGTGGGATTGATACAAATACTTGTATATAGGGTTTATAATCTGTTAATCATCATATATGAGTGATTGTTTAAGTATCAAACACGTGAAATTGGGATTTTAGAAAGAAATTGGGATAACAGTGTTTCTGTATGAAAAATGGCTTAAGAAAGTATAAAATTTCATTTTTAATATGTGTTATAATCTGTAAATTGATGTTGGATTATGTTAGAATGTGAAGAAACGAAAACAACATAGTTTAAATCGTGTTAATTGATTAAGAAACGAAGTCGTGGCGATTGAATTCACTAGAGATGTTAAAACATGAAAATAGAGTATGAACATGTGTTTTGGGTCAAATTTTAGGTTGGTTAATGTTTTTATAAATTATTAGAATTCTAGTATGTTGTATTTCTATGAATTACGAATCCATATAATCGAAAACGAACTAATTTGGATGTGTATAATTCAAGTTATGATGATTAGTAAGAGAAAAAGGGTCAAAAATCACGAGAACAGTAGCTTCAGGTCCTGTTTCTGCTAACGAGTGTAGCTGCGTTGTGCCCTAAGTCATTTGGGGTGTAACTGCGCTGTGCCCAAGGCTTAATTGTGCGCAGCTGTGCCCAAAGTATGTCAGGTGTGACTACTTTGACCCATTTTAGTAAAATAGGCATAACGTTTTCATACGAACTCCGATTGAGGTGATTCAAGATGATCCAGAACGAGGACGCATAGAACTACAACTTTTATTCTTTAAATCTTTCAATTTAAGGTCGGGAACAGTAGTCAAAATGTTCATCTTTGTGACTGATGTGTATTCGGAGGCAATCGGAGGGCGTCGGACATGCAAATACAAAAGTATAGTGATGTCGACGATAATAGATGTTGTTCTAAGTTATAGAACATGAATATTATGAAGTATAACGATACTTAACATTAATAAATGATATATTGAATACGCATACTAAGCACACACAAGAGAGACAAATTGGGCATCTGACGAATAAACGTCGAAACGCCGTGATAAGTGATAATGAACGTAAAAAGTGTTTTAAATCAAATGAAATGAATATAATAAGATAGTGATTAGTGTTAATATAAAACCAATAAGTAGTCCTAGCAAGACTTAAACATTGGAATGAACTTCAAATATGAAATACAATATGATATAAGTTGAAAGTTAACACAATCAAATTGAACATTGTGTATATATAATAGGAAGGGTTATGAGATGTAGAGTAAAGTTTACATTACAACTGCTATGCGTTGCTATGTGACGAATAGTCGATGTGAATGATTATATAATTGTGTAGGGCACGTGAAGTACAAATAACTGTAAGTTGTTAAACTGTTATTGGTAAACAATGATCAAGGCAAGTCTTTCAGTTCCTATTTGCTATGTGAACTTGATGATTAACTGTTTTAAATCTTTATTGCAAAGAGTATGATGTGTTATATATATGTTAAAGTATAAAATGTTAAAGTCAATTTATGACTATGTTGATTGATTAAAGCATGTTGATTGAGTAAGGACTCAATCTTTATACTTGTTATATGAACTGTAGCATGTATGTTATATGTTGAGCATGTTATTATGTGCTATGTGATGCATGAAAATTGTTAGATTTTGCTGGGCTGTCAAGCTCAACCTTGCAAATAACCATTTTTGCAGGTTCAAGAGTTAAGGTAAAGTTATGTGTTACTTGAAAGACATGAATCAAATGTGATACTTGAAGATTTATATACTTTGGTTGTGTTATTATTATTTGAACCATGTCTAAGGTTCCGAATAATGTATTAATGTTGAATTGTAATATCGTTTTGCGATGTAATCTCTTGTAGTATTAAAATGATTCTAAGATATTTAGATGTAAAGGTTGAATGTTCTGAGAACGAAAATAGTTTGTAATAGAAAATTTTAATTATTCCTCAAATTTCAATGGTTATATTATCGTTTAATGATGTAAAATTAGAGGTTGAATGTATTATTAATGACCAAAGTCGAGAATTAAATTGTATGAATTTTGGGGTCGTTACAGTTGGTATCAAAGTTGTAGGTTATAAACCTTAGGTAGGAGTACCATAGGCTATAACCTTAGAGAAGGAAGGTGAAGATAATGAAAGAATAAGCTCAAGTAGAGTTTGAATAATAAGAAGTAATTTAAGAAATTTATAAAGAAAGGATTAAAACATGCGCGAGAGGATTCAAAGAAGAATCTCGCTTAGTTATAAGGAGTATAAATGTGAGGTTACCCAACTCCAATAATAAGGATGTAAGGTGATAATAAAT
This sequence comes from Panax quinquefolius, assembly GCA_020205615.1. Taxonomy (NCBI): domain Eukaryota; kingdom Viridiplantae; phylum Streptophyta; class Magnoliopsida; order Apiales; family Araliaceae; genus Panax; species Panax quinquefolius. Next base: position 62,341,805 of record CM035158.1, read on the forward strand.
AGACAATGTCTATAAGAAGAGAATGATAAAGAAGTTAAAAATCAAAAAGTTATATCTAAGTATGGTACAATTGTACTCTTTAAAGGTTGATGTATGGTATCTGGGCTAAACGATTCCTTCATAGAGCGGAGGTATATACGAACTAGCAACTCAGAACCTAGTTTGTTGGTTATTTGTGGGAAACCACTCAGCATACCATATTGAAACTATTAGAGACTCGATGTGTACCAAGTATAGAAAGTGGATACGTATGATGAAAATATGGAACTCAAATGAAATGTTGAGCAATGTAAATGAAGCTAGAAATTCTTAAAGTAAGAATTGTTATATAAATAAGAAAATTCAAAGAAAAATCTTGAAGAGATATAAAGATAAGAAATGACAATAACCAAGATAATGAATAATGTCGTAAATGATGAAAAAGGGAAAGAAAGAGGATCGTAAAACAAAATGATCACGAGTTAAGAAAAGAATTTTAAGGGAGATGATTATAGAATAAGATCACGACGTGATCCGTTTAAGCTATAAAAGAAAGATGGTTTGTAATGTTTGAATAATTATAGCTTGATGCTATGAAGATGATGTACTATGAAATAGTACAAGATAAACTCATGAGGAGTTATAGATAATGTGATACGAGGAATTCGTATCGAGCAAAGAGCAAGTTAAGAGTAAGATATAGTTAGGTGGGATTTCAATTGAGGACTCATGTGATGGCTAAGTTGTATAAATCTTTGTATGGGAGAGGGTTTTGTGCTTGCACTCAGTTTATCACATTGATAATCATTGGAATGTTGGTGTCGCGCTATCAATGTATATGTGGCGAAAAGGTGATGCTTTTCTCATGTGTATATTTGATAGTTATAAGCTATTAAGATTAGTCAGATATTATTAGGATTAGGTGTGGTTCTTAAAACTAATGCATATGGTAAGTTCGTGACTCACAATAATATGGTATGTTTTTAACCCCTCAGCGAATGGACGCCTGTGGTCTGACTTGGATAAGTTCTTAAACTCATATTATTATGGCAAGTTCCTGAACTTCCAATGTGCGGTAAGTTTGATGAACTATATTGGGTAGAAAATGGTCATAGTATAGAGAGCATTGATTAAGTTGAAGATTGATAGAATGGTTAAGTAATGAAGTAATGGAGTAATGATTGAAGTTGATGGATACCTGGATATTCTAAATCTACTAGCTATGCTAGACTTTCAAAATTTATTGACTTCGTACTGATGTTTGCACTTCTATTTACTTGAAAAATATTGGATCAAATGATGGAACCAATGAGTTTTAAAAACAATACCGTTATTCGTATGTCTATGCTAATTCTTTGGCTAGACAAAAATGATTTGAAATATATCAAAATGTATTTTTTTATATCATCAATGTATCATGGAACCTGGTGCAGAGATGATAAAAACGATGGAGTCATCAATGAAGTATTACTTAGTGATGGATGTGATCTAAGGATCGTCAGCCCACTATGGTATTATGTAGTATGATAAAATCACCAAATGACGGAATCCTCAAACTGAATTTGTAAATGCAATGCGCAGTATCATAGCGCGTCATAAAAATATTTTTGAGATTTCTTTAAGATATGAGAATATATATATATATATATATATATATATGTATATTTTGATTGATGTCTGAATTATTGTAGAAGTCTATGCTATTTGATTCAGCTAGACGAATATTGAAAGATGTTCATAGAATTCAAGCGTTCTTTGTCAAACTATGCCAAACCAAATTGTTTTGGTGCAGATTCATATGTTGAAAAGCTGAGATGAACAACCCTTTTATAGGGGATTACGCAGAGGCGTTTAGATGTTTGTGCACAATACATCATACGAAGGGCTTAACACCCTAAGTACGGGAGTCCCTATAGTCTAATGACTGTTAAGGTTTAAGTTGAAAGAGTACTTATAACCGTGGACGTAGTTTAAGGTCTTATGACCCTTCAGCATGATTTGGAATCTTTTAAAATTCCTAAGTTATTCATACTGCTTCCCAATTATTAAGCAATTGTGGAAGATTCTTTCTATTCTAAAAGGTGAATGTGGTAAGGATGATATTCCTTAGAAAGAAATAAGTCGTATAATGCGACACTAAATGATGGATATGTTGAATAGGTGAGAAAAAAAAATTGAAATGAGAAGGAGATGAGTTATCAAAGAATAATGTAAAACTTTAATAGAAAAGTTTAATAATTATAGAAAGATCTTTGTGGAAAGAAGTGGTTTTTGAACCCAATGAATGAATAAAATATTAACATAAAATCTATTTTGATAGATTGAATGAATGAAGATTAATAAATAAAATTTCGAGGATGAAATTCTTAGAAGAATGGGTGAATGTAATATCTCGAGTATTTATGATAACGATCCTTAGAAAAGGAAATGAATGGGTTAAAGAATATATAATACTCAAATATAATTGAGTCTAAGTAAAGGTTATGAAATAAAACTTACAAGAATTTATTATCAAGAATGGTGAGAGTAGAAAATATAAAACATATATTAAGGTAATGTGTGAAGTTAGTCAACGAAGAGATTTGATGAAAACCCCGAGTAAAGCGGGGGTTTTCTTGATTCCGAGGACTAATCCTTATAAGGAGGGAAGGATATGACAACCCAAATTTTATAGGTTATTAAAATAGGAATTTAATAATTAAAATTCTTATTATGAGATGTTTTGAGTTTGAGTATTTATATATACGTGCTATATATTTTGAAACATGTGATATGGGGTGAAGAGAAATATATATTCATATATTGGGAAGTGAGATTTAATAGTTAAGTTAACTATTGAAGGAATTAAATAAATTTTGTAATTAATTTTAAATATTTATTGAATTAAATAAATATTTAAATTAATTTATTTATTGAGATAAATAAATAATGGATGAATTGCGGTGCATTAATTTAGTAATAAAATTGAATAATGGTAATTTTTATTTGAAAGATTTAATTTAATTAATTTATTAAATTAAATTAGTTGTTTAATTTTAAAGAAAATAATTAAATTAAATAAAGCATTGTTTAAATCTAATTTATTAATTAAATTAGATATATGATTATTTATTAATAAATAGAAGAATTATAATAAAAATTATAATTATTATTGTAAGTTATGTAAAATGGTTACAGGTATGGCAAATAAAAACTCTACAATATAATCTTGTCAAAATAAATTGGAATGAGGAGAATTGTGTGTAGCCAAATAAAGCCTTGTGGCCTTTGGCTTATTGTAACTGACGCAGACGTAAAAGCCATATACGTTTATTTCTACACATATTATTTCTTTCCCTAAGGTTAGATATCAGTGAAGAATAGAGTATAGAAAGAGCTTGGTAGGAAGAGAGAAATTCTCTGTAGATTTTGCTAGGGAGTTGGAATATCAAGGGAAAACAATCCTCTTCCCAACAAACAAAGATTCAAGGTATAATCTACTCTAATCTTAACTTCTATCTTTGAAATTCTATTGATAATCATGTGGAATTGATACAAATACTTGTATATAGGGTTTATAATCTGTTAATCATCATATATGAGTGACTGTTTAAGTATCAAACACGTGAAATTGGGATTTTAGGAAGAAATTGGGATAATAGTGTTTATGTATGAAAAATGGCTTAAGAAAGTATAAAATTTCATGTTTAATATGTGTTATAATCTGTAAATTGATGTTGGATTATGTTAGTATGTGAAGAAATGAAAACAACATAGTTTAAATCGTGTCAATTGATTAAGAAACGAAGTCGTGGCGATCGAATTCGCTGGAGATGTTAAAACATGAAAATAGAGCATGAATATGTGTTTTGGGTCAAATTTTAGGTTGTTTAATATTGTTATAAATTGTTAGAATTCTTGTATATTATAGTTCTATGAATTACGAATCCATAGAATCGAAAACGGACTAATTTGGATGGGTATAACTCAAGTTATGAAGATTAGTAAGAGAAAAAGGGTCAAAAATCGCGAGAACAAGAGGCTTGTGTCCCATTTCGCGCTAATGGGTAAGTCATTTAGAGGCATTGATTTATTATTGGCTCAAGGCTTAATTGTATGTCAGGTGAGACTGCTTTGACCTGTTTTATTAAAATAGGTATAACGTTTTCATACGAACTCCGATTGAGGTGATTCCAGAGGATCTAGAACGAGGACGCATAGACCTACAACTTTTATTCTTTAAGTGATTCAATTTGAGGTCGGGAACAGTAGTCAAAATGGTCATCTTTGTGACTGATACGTATTCGGAGGCAATCGGAGGGCGTCGGACATGCACATACACAAGTATAGTGATGTCGACGATAATAGATGTTGTTCAAAGTTATAGAACATGAATATTATGAAGTATAATGATGCTTAACATTAATAAATGATATATTAGATAAGTTGAATACGCATACTAAGCACACACAAGAGAGACAAATTGGGCGTGTGATGAATAAACATCGAAACGCCGTGATAAGTGATAATGAACTTAAAAAGTGTTTCAAATCAAATGAAATGAATATAATAAGAAATTGATTAGTGTTAATATAAAACAAATAAGTAGTCCTAGCAAGACTTAAACATTTGAATGAACTTCAAATATAAAATACAGTGAGATATAAGTTGAAAGTTAACACAATCAAATTGAACATTGTGTATATATAATAGCAAGGGTTATGAGATGTAGAGTAAAGTTTATATTACAACTACTATGCGTTGCTATGCGACTAATAGTCGATGTGAATGATTATATAATTGTGTAGGGCACGTGAAGTACAGATAACTGTAAGCTGTTAAACTATTATTGGTAAACAATGATCAAGGCAAGTCTTTCAGTTCCTATTTGCTATGTGAACTTGATGATTAACTGTTTTAAATCTTTATTGCAAAAAGCATGATGTGTTATATATATGTTAAAGTATAAAATGTTAAAGTCAATGTATTATTGTTGAATTGTAATATAATTTTATGATGTAATCTCTTGTAGTATTAAAATGATTCTAAGATATTTAGATGTAAAGGTTGAAAGTTCTGGGAACGAAAATTGTTTGTAATAGAAAATTTTAATTGTAATAGAAAATTTTAATTATTAAACAAATTTCAATGGTTGTATTATCGTTTAATGATGTAAAATTAGAGGTTAAATGTATTATTAACGACCAAAGTCGAGAATTAAATTGTATGAATTTTGGGGTCGTTACAATGGTTGCTGAAAAAGATCGTGAGAAAACTACATTTATCACTCCTTGGGGAACCCTTTCCTACAAACGGTTGTCATTCGGCCTCATCAATGCCGAAGCTACCTATCAGCGAGCCATGATGGCTCTTTTCTATGATCTAATGCATAAAGAGATAGAAGTCTATGTGAATGACATCATTGTTAAATCTCGAAAGGAAAAAGACCACCTAGATCATCTCAAAAAGCTCTTCAACAGGTTGTGTAAGTATAACTTGAAGTTGAATCTTGCCAAGTGCGCCTTTGGCATTAAATCAAGTAAGAAGCTAGGATTCCTAGTCAGCCACAAGGGATTGAGCTGGATTCTATAAAAATCCAAGCCATCACGAAAAATGCCCATACCTCAGATAGAGAAAAAAATAGGAAGATTTTTGGGAAGAATCAACTTTATCAGCCGGTTCATCTCTCAACTCACTGCGACCTGTGAACCAATCTTTAACCTGTTAAGAAAGAAATCCTCCATGAAATGGAATGATGAGTGTCAAAGAGCCTTCCTTCTCATCAAAGAATAGCTAATTAAAGCTCTTGTTGGTACCTCCCAGGGATGGTGTTCACCTGTTTATGTACCTGTCCATCAATGACAATTACACGGGCTGCATGCTGGGATAGAAAGATGATAGAAGCCAAGAAAGAGCTATCTATTACCTTAGTAAAAGATTCAGCAGCCGTGAACGGAAGTATACTCTGATTGAGAAAACGTATTGTGCTTTAGCATGGGGTTCCATGAGGTTACAACATTATCTCCATGGTCACACAACTCATCTCATATCCGCGTGGATCCTCTCAAGTACGTGTTCAGTAAACCCATGTTGAATTATCGACTGTCCAGATGGCAGTTGGTCCTATAATAATTTGACATCATTTACGTGACTCAAAAGTCCATCCAAGGTCAAGGAGTTGTGGATCAACTGGCCTCCGCACCTACAGGGATTTCAAACCCTTGGAAACCTATTTCCCTGATGAAGGGGTAATGACAGTTCAGCAACACCATCAAGCAGATACACACCAACCATGGAAGTAGTATTTTGATGGAGCTATAAACATGGAAGGTTCTAGAGTTGGAGAAGTTCTAGTATCCATAACGGGGGAACAGTATCCCGTTGCCGTCAAATTGCATTTTTACCAACGCCAACAACATAGCTGAGTATGAACGTTATATCATGGGGTTAAAACTAGATCAATCCATGGGCATCAGACGATTAACTATCTTTGGAGATTATGAATAGGTAATTAGACAAACCTCTGGGATCTATCACACCCAAGAGCTACATTTGATGCCTTACCATCGATAAGTTATCCAGATTGCTTCGGAGTTTGAAGAAATATCCTTCCTTCACATTCCTCGGAATAGGAATGACTTTGCGGATGCACTAGCAACTTTGGCCTCCTTGATCAACATACTTGATAAGGAAGACATGCCAAATATCACATTTGCCCTGCAAAAGGCTCTAGCCAATGGGAACTACATTGGACAAGTATCGAATGAGCTGCCTCCCATCCCACACCCTTGGTATCAGGATATCAAGGAGTATCTGTGAGATGGATCTACACCCGTTGAGGCGAGTCCAGCTAAAAGAAAGTGAATCCATCGAATGACCATGAAATTCTACCTGAGCGGAGATGTACTCTACAAAAGAGATGTAGGAATAGGTCTTCTCAGATTTCTGGGCAAAGTCCAAGCTCAGAGACTCATGGATGAAATCTATGGTGGAATATGCGTCCCACACATGAGCGTCCCTCTACTTGTCAAGAAAATCCTAAGAACAGTGCATTTTTGGCTCTCTCTCTCAAGGCTATCTGTGATGATCATGTCAAGAGATGTTACCAATGCCAAATCCATGGGAATGTTATCCACGCCCCTTTAAGGGAGCTCCATAATAATAGTTCGCCTGGCCCATTTCAATATGGGAATGGACGTGATCGAGCCCATCAAGCCTAAAGCCAGCAATGGTCATCAATTTATCTTCACCATGATTGACTACTTCACCAAGTAGGTAGAAGTAGCCTCCTCCCCCAAGGTTACTAAAGAAGTTATCATTGGTTTCATCAGAAACAATGTCATTTGTCGATATGGACAACCAGAGGTGATTGTGTCAGACAATGCTAAAAACCTCAACAATCAAATGATTGAGGAGTTATGCAGTAAATTCCACATTAAACATCTGAACTCCATCATCTATCGTCCAAAGATAAATGGTGCTATTGAATTGGCTAATAAGAATATCAAAAAGATCATGCAAAAGATGTCTGCCAATCACAAAGGATGGCATGATTCTCTGAATCTATTAGCCTATAGAACGTCAATGCGCACTTCCACTGGGGCCACCCTCTATTCATTAACCTATGGGATGGAAGCAGTGCTCCCCATAGAAGTGGAAATGGAATCCTTCAGAGTGTTGATAGACGTTCAGCTGGATGAAGACCAATGGTTACAAGATAGGTACACCCAATTATCTTTGATAGACAAAAGGCGGACCGCAACCATCTTTCATGGTCAGTTATATCAACAAAGGATTGCTAGATCCTACAATAGAAAAGTCCGGCTATGACAAGTTAAAGAACATGACCTGGTCTTGAAGAAAATTCTTGACAACCAAGATCAATCTAAAGGAAAATTCTCCCCAAACTGGGAATGCCCATTTGTTGTCAAGGAGGTATTGACAGGAAAAGCCCTCAGATTACAAGAGATAGATGGCGATGAATTTTCATAACTCATTAACTCGAACACCGTGAAAAGGTACTATATCTGAAGTCACCTACAAACTAACATCCTGGTCCTGGATCATCAGATCCCCAGTCAGTTTAGGTTTTCAAGACCCTTCACTACATATAACCCTTCTTTATATCCGTTTACCCCATCAGGGATAAACATACCTTTCAAACCAGTAGCCTGGTTTTGGATCATCAGATCCATCACTCAACTCAGGTTTTCAAAACCTTTCACACCTTCAGTTTTGTCCAACTCGGGATCAAACATTTCACACCTTCAGTTTGTCCCACCAGGGATCAAACTTTTCATCTCTACAGTTTTCCTTGTACATGGGGTGAAGACTACTCTTATTTATAGATGTGGACAACCCTCCTTAACAATTAAGGAATTGAGTTTTATTTTAATTAATTAAAATTCTTTAATTAATTATGTTCTCAATCTCATTAGGAATAATTAATTTAAATCTTTTAATTAATTAGCCTCCTAATCTTATTAGGAATAAATGAGAGTACTAATATTAAATTAATTTCCAACTCTTTAGAAATTAAAATAATAATAATTGTAATAATATTAATAAGACTCCTCTTATTAATTTATATATATAATATTTCCAAAATATTAAATAATAAATATTAAGCTATTTAATTTATTCTATCACCATAGATTAAATTAAATACACTTAACATATTATTACGATTATGCCATTAACTTCTTAAATAATTATTCTTCCTTTTATGGTGTGACCCTTTAAGTTCACCATATTAAACCTATTGAATAAATCAATTAGAACAATTCTAATCATATTTAAATAAATAAATTAAACTATTAATTTTTAAATAAATAATATTTATTCTCATGATAGGATAAGCCTCCCTAGCGATCAACGACTTTCCAAATAATATAGATTTCAACATTAATCATAAAAGAACCTTTGAGTAAATAGTTACCGTACAATTCAATCCTTCCACCATACAATGTCTCAATTAAATATAAGACATGGAATTACTGTCAAGTCTTATTTTATTTAATTATATTTCAATCCTTCCACCAGAAAAGTTATATTTCGATTCTTAAATGCACAACTCCAAATAATGCAAATTAGAAACTCCTTTCTAATTTCATTCTGCCTTAGCCAAAGACTACTGGGTTGTCATTTATCGAATCACGTGGGACATTTATCTTCTTTTACTAGAAGTGGTAGATTCTTTATTGATCATATATTATCTCCATATACAACTTATTATACCCAAGCATACCCTTTGATATACCCTAAGGGTCTTAAGGAATACGTCAAAGTATAACTCATCATACACAAGATACTATGATGATCTCAAGTCCAAGGATCACTTGTACTACTATCACTACAGGAATTCATATTGACAGGCAAGTAAAACTCCATTAGGTATTCCTTAGCGAGCCACGTTCAGTGAACTTATTCTCTAATAAGCACCTACACACTTGCTTTAGTGTCTCCACACAAATGATCATGAGATCAATCATCCTCATCCAATGAGCAAGCAACGTATGTACCAATCTATCCGGATTCACTAACCCCCAATTTAGTAATCCAATGATTGGTAACTATTTTAGTTTTAAGCTTTCTAAGAACTTAGATCTCATTAGAATGATCATCATCATTATTCTAAAAGCATTGCTTAAAACTATGGGCTTATCACATACTATAAAACAGCATCATGTAGATAATTAAAAGCCTTTAATAAATTAATACTTTTTATTAATAAATGAATAAAATTGTTACAAAGTATATGCTTTATCATCAAACATGATTGTCTTGTGTGCATAATACTTTCAATCTCCCACTTGCACTAAAGCCAATCGCCATGGTATCTCATACCCTTCTTCTCTAAGTGATGATTATCCTGCTGTTGGATAAGCTTTAGTTAATGGATATGTAATGTTGTTCTTGAGAGTTCACTATCTCTATAGTTATTTCCCATCTTTCAATGATTCCTATAATCAAATGAAAGTGCCACAACAAATGTTTAGATCCAAGATGAGACTTAGGAACTATTCCAAGTTCTGTAATGAACTTTTCATCCAAACAATCAACTTGTAGCTTCATTTATAGTTATATAATTTGTCTTTATCACTAAACCGGCAACTCTTTACTGTTTGGAACCTTTCCAATTTCACTGAACCACCGTTCAAGGTAACGCTTTACATTAAAGTAGATTTTCTGTGTCTTGGTCTGTCTGAAAAAACTCTAGTCTGTTAAGCCCTCTAGTTTTAATTTAGACCCACCATAAATCTGATCACATCCTTAGTGCCGGTTAAGTACTTTAAGATATTTTTCACTGTCTTACAGTGATCTTCTCCAGAATATGATCGATCACTATCAGGTCTCGTATATTTCATTGTATACATGATTGTCACTCATGCGATCTCTCGTTTCAAGAGTCTGTGGGGGACTATTAAGAGAGATACACTCCATGGCTCATCAACATGAGACATCTCTTGGAGTTTGCCATGCTAAACAACTTTAGCATCAAATGAATATACATTCCTTAGGTTAAGTCGAGCATCCTCTTAAATCCATCTATATAGATTTGTATCCCCAATTACGATACTCTTCCCAAATTATTTATGAAGGAATGTTTAGACAACTTTATCTTTACTAATTGTAGCATTGGTATGTCATTCCTTATCCGTAGTATATCAATATATAATACTAAAAATGTCACGACGGTCCCAATGTCCCTTTTGTACACACTAGGTTCATTCTTATTTTTGATAAAATCAAACTCTTTTGATTATTTCATCAAAAAAAATGTCTTATTTTTGAGAAACTTGCTTCAATTCATTTCTCTGAGTGTCTACAACTTTTACCTCATCGTGTGTAACTGGATCATCATCTTCTATGATGCGTACCTCATCATCATCATCCATGATGAATCCATACCTCCTAGGTATCTTCGGTACTATTCCAAATTTAGGATTCAATTGTGGTACAATAGGTCTATCTACAGGTTCCTCTTATTTGACTTATAGTGTTTTGTGGTTCTTGAACTCTTTAAGATCTATTATCCTCCCACTAGCCCCTTCAATGATAAACATCTTTATCTTATAAGGCAACGTTTTTCGCAACAAACACCTTTCGCTAAGTAGGATTATAGAACATATACCCTAAACTTATTTTAGGATGTCCCACAAATCTGTACTTGTCAAATCTTGTCCCAAGCTTATCCTTTTGAAACCTTTTCACATAAGTGGGACAACCCCTTATCTTAACATACTTAAGATTAGGAATCCTCCCTGTCCATAACTCTTATAGAGTCTTGGGGTCGGATTTTGAGGTTATCTTTTTCGTAGAATTGCAACCATTTCTAGGACATTATCCCAGAAGGATACTGGAATATCGGTAAAATTATTATGGACCGCACCTTGTCCAACAAGGTATGATTTTTTCCTTTCAGATACATCAGTCAATTATTGTGTATTAGGAGGCATCCATTGTGAGAAAACCATTTGAGACGATATAGAAACTCATTGCACAAGTATTCCTTCCTTGATCCGATCAAAGAATCCTAATACTTTGCCAATTTGTTTCATTTCTAAATTCTTTGAACCTTTCAAATAATTCACACTTGTATTTCAGCAAATACACACATTCAACTCTTTGAATGATCATCTCCTTTTCTTATACTAATTTGTTCAATATGCAAAATTATTTTCACGTAAGTCAAGTATACTAAATCCATTAAGTAATATTTCAGTTCTATACAAAATATTATTATTATAAATAGAACAACAATTGTTCTTAAATATAATACCAAAAATTTTGTTATCCAACAACAAAATGGAAATAATGTTTTAACGAGAACTGAAATATAATAACAACTTATTGATTTAATAGATTTACCCGTAGGCATTGCTAAACTATAAGTTTTTATGGCTAACGTAGCAACATTTGCTTTCTTTACCAGATATAGGATTACTTATCCTTTATTTAGCTTTCTACTTCTGTTTGGTCCCTTCATAAATCTATATTTATGATAACCAAACCTTGTATCGATTACCCAAGTAGAACCTTGACTTAAAGAAAAATTTATTTTAATCATGAACAAAAACTATATTTGCAATCGAAGCTTCACTAAGCTTCTTCTGGTCAGCTCTGCAAGATGCTTCTTGCAGTTTTTTTCCAGTGTCCAGGCTTATTGCAGTGGAAGCAAACTTCTTTGCTATCCATATCAGTTTTGTTCTTATTATCATTTATTTTTGCCTTTTTATTTACCTTCTTAGAATCGTTCTTCCTTTTAGAAGATCCTTTGACCTCTACCAGTAAGACTTGGTCTTTCTTGGTTGGAAAGTGACTCTCAACATTTTTCAACGTGTTAAGCAAATCAACGAGGCTGATATCTAGCTTGTTCATATGAAAAATTCACAGCAATTGTGAAAGGAGTCCGGGAGTGAGTGAAAGATCAAATCTTGGCTCAACTCTCCATCCATGACAAAACTTGTTGTCCTAATTGTTCAATCAAATTGATCACGTTAAGGACTTTTATCTGTACTATAGTGTCATCGGTCATTCTAGATCGAAAGAGCTCCTTAGATATCTAATATCTATCAGTCTTACTTTCCTCACCATCAACTACTTGATGTGTAGGAATGTAGTAAGAGCATTCATAGTTTCATGCTGACGCTGAAGCTCGTTACTCATGGATGCGAGCATGATGCATTGAGCCAATTGTGCATCATCTTGCCATTTTCTAAAAGTAGCAATCTCTTCATTAGAGGTATTATCTGCAACCATTGCAGGGATAGACGTATTAAGGACATAAGATAGCTTTTTACCCATGAGAACTATTCTCAAATTCCTTAACCAATCTGTTTAATTCGGTCCGATTAATTTAGCATCTAATATGCTATGCAGTGATAGTAATTTTAGACATTGTAAAATTCTATAAATGAATTTGTAATTAACAATATTTTAGCATATATCCTTTTATTAATTCCCAAAATAAATTAGGTCTTGTTTTAAATTGGTATCTCCCACTATTTTCATCAAACAATATTACCCTCACTTATATAGTTCGGCAAAATCTAATTAAAGATTTGCTAGTGAGAATAAGGATTCCATTTAAAATGTATATAGCCTTGTGGTGACACAACAAACTATATATAAATAAATAGGAAGAAAACTCTTGTCAATCACATCAACTATGCAACTCCTTGTATTTTACCTCTTAGATTATTTTGATCAAGTGGTGGCACATCCGAATCAAAATTATCCAACTTAAGTCCAACCTAGCACTCCATATATTCAAAAAAGAAAAATATTGTCCTTGTGGTGACACAACAAAGCAACATTATTCAATTTTCTTTATAAGCATCAAATGTGATCAAATTAACATCTCAAAGAATTAAGATAAGCCTTGTGGACAACAAACTTATAATAATTAATTGATACTCTATTATTTTTATCATGCTAGAAGGCGACGCTCGATATTCCAAATATCACTACAAGGAAACCGATTAATCCCGACGGAACTAAGTTCGACGGACTGTATTTAGTCGAAAATAATATAATTTCGACGAAATATTAGGTCAAAAATAATTCCGTCCAAAATAGTTTATTTCTGAGGAAATTCCGTCAGGAATATAAGACCTCATATGGCGCCAAATTTCCCGCCAGCGCGAAACTTAAATTCAACAAAATTATGGTTATTTCCGAGGGACTTTACGTCAAAGATAAGTTAATTCCGAGGGACGTAGGTCCGATGGATATTCCGTTAAAAATAGCTTATAAAACCTATTCGACTGACTCAGGCCAGCGTCTCCCCGTATTCTCTCAGTTTTATATCTCTCCTCTCTCACTCTCTCACTCTCTCAATCTCGCATCTCAGTCTCTCCTCTCTCACTCTCATCTCTCTCTCATCTCCTACCCACCGCCACCAACACCTCCACATCACGACCACCAAGCTTCTTCTCGCGATCGATCAGTTCTACCCCACCGCCAGGCGCCCCTCTAGGCGTCGACCACCACCACCACCATCTTAGTGAAAGTAATATGCACACAAGCCAATCATGTTTGATGATAAAGCATATACTTTGTAACAATCTTATTCATTTATTAATAAAAAGTATTAATTTATTAAAGGCTTTTAATTATCTACATGATGCTGTTTTATAATATGTGATAAACCCATAGTTTTAAGCAATGCTTTTAGAATAATGATGATGATCATTCTAATGAGATCTAAATTCTCAGAAAGCTTAAAACTAAAATATTTACCAATCATTGGATTACTAAATTGGGGTTTAGTGAATCCGGATAGATTGGTACATACGTTGCTTGCTCATTGGATGAGGATGATTGATCTCATGATTATTTGTGTGGAGACACTAAAGCAAGTATATAGGTGCTTATTAGAGAATAAGTTCAATTGAACGTGGGCTCGCTAAGGAATACCTAATGGAGTTTTACTTGCTGTCAATAGGAATTCTGTAGTGATAGTAGTACAAGTAATCCTTGGACTTGAGATCATCATAGTATCTTGTGTATGATGAGTTATACTTTGACTTATTCCTTAAGACCCTTAGGGTATATCAAAGGGTATGCTTGGGTATAATAGGTTGTATACATGGAGATAATGTATGATCAATAAAGAATCTACCACTTCTAATAAAGAAGAGAAAAATGTCCTATGTGATTCGATAAATGACAACCCAAAGAGTCCTTGGCAAAGCGAGAATGAAATTAGAAAGGAGTTTCTAATTTGCATTATTTGGAGTTGTGCATTTAAGGATCGAAATACATATAATTAAATAAAATAAGACTTGACAAGATAATTCCATGTCTTATATTTAATTGGGACATTGTATGGTGGAAGGATTGAATTGTATTGGAAACTATTTACTCAAAGGTTCTTTTATGATTAATGTTGAAATCTATATTATCTGAAAGTCGTTGATCATTAGGAGAGGCTTATCCTATTGTAGAATAAATATTATTTATTTAAATAAATTAATTGTTTAATTTATTTATTTAAATAAGATTAGAATTGTTCTAATTGATTTATTCACAACCTATTTAATATGGAGAACCTAAAGGGTCACACCATAAAAGGAAGAATAATTATTTAAGAAGTTAATGGCATAATCGTAATAATATGGTATGTATATTTAATTTAATCTATGGTGATAGAATAAATTAAATAGCTTAATATTTATTATTTAATATTTTAGAAATATTAAATATAAATTAATAAGAGGAGTCTTATTAATATTATTACAATTATTATTATTTTAATTTCTAAAAGAGTTTAGGAATTAATTTAATATAAGTACTCTCATTTATTCCTAATTGGATTAGGAAGAAAAATTAGTTAAAGGAGTTTAATTAATTATCCCTAATAAGATTAGGGAGCCCATTAAATTAAAAGAGTTTAATTAAATAATACCTTATTTTATTAAATAAGGTTACCTGATATCTTTATAAGATGAGTCTTATATCAGATATCAAAAATACGACATAATTCCAATTTATTGGAGAGTACGTTCTTTTCTATAGAGATAGAAAACTAGGGTTTGAGCCAAATACCCTTCTTCTTGAATCTTTATTATTCCTTGGTGGATCACCTCTAGAGGCCAAACATTTGGGTGGCTAACGTTGATCAAAGGAAGGAACCAAACCCGGTGGATTCAAGTTGAACGCGAAAGGATTTGGAGGTGAACTTGTATCTGAGGAAGCTCGATCTTCAAGGGTATGATTTTATTCTTTATCTTTTCATTAAATTAATAATTGTGCATAAAGGGTGATCCGGGTATATGGTTTATAAAAAATTTTAAACTCTGATTTTTACACGTTTCCGCACTTTTATGCAATTTGATTGCGTTCTTGAATATTACAAACCTAACAGTGGCATCAGAGCCAAACCTTTATGCGAATTATTAATTATTTTAATTTGATATGTATATTGATATGTGTTTAGAACAATTTAATTGGGCATAATTTTATTGTATAAAATTTAAAATAAAAAAAAAAAAAAAAAAGGAGGGTTTTTTTTTTTAAATTTGCTTTGTGATGTTTTACAAACTGCAAGGCATTGACCGACCACTTGGCATGGGATATTTATGGCACGTGGGTATCAGGTTTTTTAATTTTCAAAAAGTTGATTCCCACGTGGTATGTTACTTATATTTTATATATATATATATATATAATATATTACTGTAATATATATATATATATATATATATATATATATATATATTTTTTAATAATAAACATATATATACGGTTATTATATATATATAATAGTTATATATATATATTATTCTTAATAATTTTAGAATTAAAATAAAGTTTATTTTAATTTTAAAATAAAAGTTCATTTTAATCTTAAAATAAAAAAGTTTATTTTAATTTTAAAATTAAATTTCATGCTAACTAATTAGAGTTGGAATTGGATTCCATGATAACTAATTAGAGTTGAAATTGGATTCCATGTTTCCTTAAATAAAGGAGTTTATTTAGATATGAAATAAGATTTCATATTATTCAAAATAAAAGAGTTTATTTGTGAATAAAAAAATCCTAATTTCCTTAAATAAAGGAGTTTATTTAGATATGAAATAAGATTTCATATTATTCAAAATAAAAGAGTTTATTTGTGAATAGGAAAAGAATCCGTGTTTCCTTTAATAAGTTTTTTAATATGGAATTGGATTCCATAATTAATTAAAATAAAGGAGTTTATTTTGATTAAAGATTTTATTTAAAATAAAATAGTTTATTTTATTCAAAATTGGATAAATTAAAATAAAATAGTTTTATTTTGATTTAAATTTGGATTAAAATAAAGGAGTTTATTTTAATTCAAAATTAGATTTTATACTAACTAAATTTGCCCATTAAATGATATCAATATATATATTAAATGTTTATTATTCATCGATTTAATGTTATTTATTGATGCATATGATGATGTGTATGAAAATAAATGGGATTGATTATGGACTATTAACCAATATGATTGGATTTTATTTTAGTTGGATGCATGAATGTATGAGTTTTATTAAATGGGGTCTCACAGACTGCGCTTCTCTAATTTTTCTTAATGTAAATTCTATCCTCTCCTATGTACTTCCCTCGATCACGATCAAGGTTTCTATTTATTTTAAAATAGTTTTGTAATAGGAATAGTTAGAATTAATTTTTTTTGAAAAATTAGAGATCAAGGAGCAAGGAGCGCTTGAAGACCCGTTTGTAATGGAGCCCGGGTTTAAATTTAATAGTTATATTTAAATATTATTTCTTGCACCCCTAGGGTTTGACCTTTTGGTTCACTTGGTGGCTCTAGTGAACCAAACTAGAATAAAAGTCCATAATCAATCCAAGTAGAATATAGTATTCTATATGTGCATGCTTATACTATATATATTATATATTATGCAAACATGCTTCGCATGTTCATTAATACGACGCGTATTTTATATATATATATATATATATATATATATGTGCATGCACGCTAAACAAGATGAGACAAATTAATAACAAACCCCTCAATTTTTATATTAAATCCTAAGCGTTCAAAGATATTTGGAATATCGAACGTCGCCTTCTAGCATGATAAAATTAATAGAGTATTAAATATTTAATATGAGTTTGTTGTGTCACCACAAGGCAAGTATTAAGTATTTAAGATGTTAATTTATCACATTTGATGCTTATAAAGAAAATTGAACAATATTGTTTTGTTGTGTCACCACAAGGATGATATTTTTCTTTTTTGAATATATGGAGTGCTAGGTCGGACTTAACTTGGATAATTTTGATTCGGATGTGCCACCACTTGATCAAAATAATCTAAGAGGCAAAAGAAAAGGAGTTGCATAGTTGATGTAATTGACAAAAGTTGTCTACCTATTTATTTATATATAGTTTGTTGTGTCACCACAAGGCTCTATACATTTGAAATGGGATCCTTATTCTCACTAGCAAATCTTTAATTAGATTTTGCCGAACTATATAAGTGAGGGTAATATAGTTTGAAGAAAATAGTGGGAGATACCAATTTAAAACAAGACCTAAATTATTTTGGTAATTAATAAAAGAATGTATGTTAAAATGTTGTTAATTACAAATTCATTTACGTAATTTTACAATGTCTAAAATTACTATCATCATGGGGTAAGCATATTAGATGCTAAATTAACTGCATCAATTAAACGGATTGGTTAAGGAATTTGAGAATAGTTCTCATAGCTGAAAAGCTATCTTATGTCCTTAATACGCCTATCCCTGCAATGGTTGCAGACAATGCCTCTGAG
The DNA here is from genome assembly GCA_020205615.1 of Panax quinquefolius. Lineage (NCBI taxonomy): Eukaryota > Viridiplantae > Streptophyta > Magnoliopsida > Apiales > Araliaceae > Panax > Panax quinquefolius. Next base: position 62,360,050 of record CM035158.1, read on the forward strand.
GAAGACATTGCTACTTTTAGAAAGTGGGAAGATGATGCACAGTTGGCTCAATGCATCATGCTCGCATCTATGAGTAACGAGCTTCAAATACAAGATGAAACTATGGATTCTCCTACTATATTCCCGCACATCAAGTAGTTGATGGTGAGGAAAGTAGGGCCGATAGATATCGATATCTAAGAAGCTCTTCCGATCTAGAATGACCAATGACACTACAAAGATGAGATAAAAGTCCTTAACATTATCAATTTGATTGATCAATTAGACAACGAGTTTTGTCATGGATGGAGAGAGAGTTGAGCCAAGATTTGATCTTGCACTCACTCCGGACTCCTTTCACAATTGTTGTGAATTTTTATATGAACAAGCTAGATATCGCCCTCACCGATTTGCTTAACATATTGAAAAATGTTGAGAGTCACTTTCCAACCAAGAAAGATCAAGTCTTCTTGGTAGGGGCCAAATGATCTTCCGAAAAGAAGAACGATTCAAAGAAGGTAAATAGAAAGGCGTAAACAAAGGATAATAAGAACAAAATCGATACGGATAGCAAAGGAGTTTGCTTCCACCGCAATAAGCCCGACACCGGAAAGAAATCATGAGAAGCATCTTGCGAGAGGCTAACCAAAGAAGCTTAGTGAAGTTTTGGTTACAATACGCTTTTTGTTCATGATTGAAATAAATTTTTCTTTAAGTCAAGGTTCTACTTGGGTATTGGATACCGACTTTGGTTATCGTAAATATAGATTTATGAAGGACCAAATGCAGTAGAAAGCTAAACAAATATAAGTAATCCTATGTATGGAAATGTAGCAAGGTTGCCATATTAGCCATAGAAACTTATAGTTTAGCAATGCCTACGGCAAATCTATTAAGTCAATAAGTTGTTATTGTATTCCAGCTCTTGTTAAAAATATTATTTCCATTTTATTGTTGGACAATGAAATCTTTGATATTATAATTAAGAACAATTGTTGTTCTATTTATAATAATAATGTTTTGTAAAGAACTCAATATTACTTAATGGATTTTGTATACTGACTTTACGTGAAAATAATTTTGCATATTGAACAAACTAGTATAAGAAAAGGAGATGATCATTCAAAGAGTTGAATGTATGTATTTGTTGAATACAAGTGTGAATTATTTGAAAAGTTCAAAGAATTCGTAAGTGAAACAAATTTGCAAAGTATTAAGACTCTTTGATTAGATCAAGGAATAAATACTTGTGCAATAAGTTTCTAGATCATCTCAAATGGTTTTCTCATAATGGACACATCCCGATACGCAATAATTGATTGATGTATCCGAATGAAAAAAGGCACCTTGTTAGACATGGTGCGGTCCATAATGATTTTACCGACATTCCAAATCCTTCAGGATCATGCCCTAGAAATGGTCATACATATCTACGAAAATGGTAACCTCAAAATCCAGCCCCAAGACTCCATAAAAGTTATGGACAGGGAGGATTCCTAATCTTAAGTATGTTAAGATAAGGGGTTGTCCAACTTATGTGAAAAGGTTTCGAAGGATAAGCTTGGGACAAGATTTGACATGTACAGATTTGTGGGACATCCTAAAGTAAGTTTAGGGTATATGTTCTATAATTCTACTTAGCAAAAGGTGTTTGTTGCGAAACACACTGCCTTCTAAGATAAAGGTGTTTATCATTGAAAGGGCTAGTGGGAGGATAATAGATCTTGAAGAGTTCAAGAACCACAAAACACTATAAGTCAAATAAGAGGAACTCAGAGATAGACCTATTGTACCACAAACCGAATCAGAAATCGAATAATCTTGAAGTTACCTAGGAGGTATGGATTCATCATAGATGATGATGATGAGGTACACATCATAGAAGATGATGATCCAGTTACATACGATGAGGTAAGTGTTGTAGACACTTAGAGAAATGGATTGAAGCAAGTTTCTCAAATATGGAACATTCGTTTTGATGAGGCAATCAAAAGAGTTTGATTTTATCAAAAATAAGAATGAACCTAGTGTGTTCAAAAAGGTCAGTGGGAGCATCGTGACATTCCTCTATGAATGATTTGGAAGAGTATCTTAATTGGGGATATAAATCTATATAGATAGATTTAAAAGGATGCTCAACTTAACCCAAGGAACGTATATTCATTTAATGCTAAACTCGTTTAGCATGGCAAACTCCAAGAGATGTCTCATGTTGATGAGCAATGGAGTGTATCTCCCTTTATAGTCCCCACAGACTCCTGAAAAGAGAGATCGCATGAGTAACAATCATGTATGCAATGAAATGTACGAGACCTGATGTTGATCAGTCATATTATGGAGAAGTTCACTATGAGTCGCTGAAAACATCTTAAAGTGCTTAACCGCAAGACTAAGGATGTGATCATATTCATGGTGGGTCTAAATTAAAACTAGAGGGCTTAACAGACTCAAGTTTTTTAGATGCGCACCAAGACGACGAAAAAATTCACTTTAAGGTAAAGTGTTACCATGATCGATGGTGCGGTGAATTGAAAGGTTCCAAACAAAGAAAGAGTTGCCGGTTTAGTGATAAAGACAAAGTATATAGCTATAAATGAAGCTACAAGTTGATTGTTTGGATTAAAAGTTCATTACGTAATTAGGAATAGTTCCTAAGTCTCATCTTGGATCTAAACATGTGTTGTGGCACTTTCATTTGATTATTAGAATCATTGAAAGATGGGAAATCACTATAGAGATAGTGGACTCTCATGAACAACATTACATATCCATTAACTAAAGCTTATCCAACAAAGGGATAATCGCCACTTAGAGAAGAAGAGTATAAGATACAATGGCGATTGGCTTTAGTGCAAGTGGGAGATTGAAAGTAATATGCACACAAGCCAATCATGTTTGATGATAAAGCATATACTTTGTAACAATCTTATTCATTTATTAATAAAAAGTATTAATTTATTAAAGGCTTTTAATTATCTACATGATCTTTGTTTTATAATATGTGATAAACCCATAGTTTTAAGCAATGCTTTTAGAATAATGATGATGATCATTCTAATGAGATCTAAATTCTCGAAAAGCTTAAAACTAAAATATTTCCCAATCATTGGATTACTAAATTGGGGATTAGTGAATTGGGATAGATTGGTACATACATTGCTTGCTCATTGGATGAGGATGATTGATCTCATGATCATTTGTGTGGAGACACTAAAGCAAGTATGTAGGTGCTTATTAGAGAATAAGTTCACCGAACGTGGGCTCGCTAAGGAATACCTAATGGAGTTTTACTTGCTGTCGATAGGAATTCTCAGAGTGATAGTAGTAAGACAAGTAATCCTTGGACTTGAGATCATCATAGTATCTTGTGTATGATGAGTTATACTTTGACTTATTCCTTAAGACCCTTAGGGTATATCAAAGGGTATGCTTGGGTATAATAAGTTGTATATGGAGATAATGTATGATCAATAAAGAATCTACCACTTCTAATAAAAGAAGAGAAATGTCCTATGTGATTCGATAAATGACAACCCAAAGAGTCCTTGGTTAAGGCGTAATGAAATTAGAAAGGAGTTTCTAATTTGCATTATTTGAGTTGTGCATTTAAGGATCGAAATACATATAATTAAATAAAATAAGACTTGACAAAGAATTCCATGTCTTATATTTAATTGGGACATCAGATGGTGGAAGGATTGAATTGTACGGTAAATATTTACTCAAAGGTTCTTTTATGATTAATGTTGAAATCTATATTATCCGGAAAGTCGCTTTGATCGCTAGGGAGGCTTTATCCCTATTGTAGAATAAATATTATTTATTTAAATAAATTAATTGTTTAATTTATTTATTTAAATAAGATTAGAATTGTTCTAATTGATTTATTCACAACCGGTTTAATATGGAGAACCTAAAGGGTCACACCATAAAAGGAAGAATAATTATTTAAGAAGTTAATGGCATAATCGTAATAATATGGTATGTATATTTAATTTAATCTATGGTGATAGAATAAATTAAATAGCTTAATATTTATTATTTAATATTTTAGAAATATTAAATATAAATTAATAAGAGGAGTCTTATTAATATTATTACAATTATTATTATTTTAATTTCTAAAAGAGTTTAGGAATTAATTTAATATAAGTACTCTCATTTATTCCTAATTGGATTAGGAAGGAAAATTAGTTAAAGGAGTTTAATTAATTATCCCTAATAAGATTAGGGAGCCCATTAAATTAAAAGAGTTTAATTAAATAATACCTTATTTTATTAAATAAGGTTACCTGATATCTTTATAAGATGAGTCTTATATCAGATATCAAAAATACGACATAATTTCAATTTGTTGGAGAGTACGTTCTTTTCTATAGAGATAGAAAACTAGGGTTTGAGTCAAATACCCTTCTTCTTGAATCTTTATTATTCCTTGGTGGATCACCTCTAGAGGCCAAACATTTGGGTGGCTAACGTTGATCAAAGGAAGGAACCAAACTTGGTGGATTCAAGTTGAACGCGAAAGGATTTGGAGGTGAACTTGTACCTGAGGGAGCTCGATCTTCAAGGGTATGATTTTATTCTTTATCTTTTCGTTAAATTAATAATTGTGCATAAAGGGTGATCCGGGTATATGGTTTGTAAAAAATTTTAAACTCTGATTTTTACACGTTTCCGCACTTTTATGCAATTTGATTGCGTTCTTGAATATTACAAACCTAACACTTAGTTCTCCGCCTTCTTCCACTAGCCGCCGACAACCACCACCACCACCACCAAGAGCCACCTCCAACTGCCACCCATTTCTGATTCCAGCTGCCGACCACCACCACCACCACACGCCGGATAGTTTATTATCTCCAAAAGGTATGAGTTCAAATATTGTTTCATTTTGATGATGATGTACAAAATCAGTAGATTGAATAATTTTTATATTATATGTATATATTGATTTGAGTCTAAAAATTGGTAAATTCCTTAATTGGTTACTGTATGTTCATCAATTTGGCTTTGGCAATTGGATTTGTGGCTGAAAATTGGTATAGGGTTAAAAATTTGTTATACATTTGACTGAAATTTGGATTTGAGGCTAAAATTTGGGGCTAAAATTTGGTATATATTTTGATTGAGAATGGATAATTATGCAGTATATATTGTTTTTATTGTTTATGTAATTTAATTAGTTTTCAATCTTGAATTTAACTAATTTTAGGACAGTTTTTAATTTTGATATATTTACAATTTCCGACTGAATTTGTGACAAAAATTCTGTTAGATGTATGCATTTGCAAGATTTTGTCAGAATTAATTTGATAATATTAGTAATTATTCCCAATATTAAAATATAAACTAATTTGAAGTAAATTAAATAAAATAAAACAAATTTAATTTAATTTAATAAATAAATTAAATTAAATAAAAAATATTTACAAATATATAATATAATACAAATAGAATTCAATTCAATAAAGAATAAAATAAAATATAATCAAATAATTTCAATTTAATTTAATTTAATTTAATTAAAATAAATTAAATTAAATTAAATTAAATTAAATTAAATTAAATTAAATTAAATTTAAATAAATTAAATTAAATTAAATTAAATTAATGCTAAATTAAATTAAATTAAATTACATTTTTGAACTTATATAATATAATACAATATAAAATAAATAATAATAATAAATTTAATTAGATTTAAATAAATAAACCAATTATATACTATAATATAATATACTACAAATTAAAATAAAAGAAAATATAATAATAAACTAAGTAGGAGTGAATGTCGAATAGTAGTCTTTATAGATTTCAAATAACAATTCTCATAAACTAAGTACTACTTACTTAGTTTATCATTGGCAAAATAAATTAAGTAGGAGTGAATGTCAAACAGTAGTCTTTATAGATTCCTAACAATTCTCATAAACTAAGTACCACTTACTTAGTTTATCATTGGCAAAATAAAATAAGTAGGAGTGAATGTCGAACAGTAGTCTTTATAGATTCCAAATAATAATTCTCATAAACTAAGTACCACTTACTTAGTTTATCATTGGCAAAATAAACTAAGTAGGAGTGAATGTCGAACAGTAGTCTCTATAGATTCCAAATAACAATTTTCATAAACTAAGTACCACTTACTTAGTTTATTATCATTGGCAAAATAAACTAAGTAGCATTTGTTTAGTTTGCCACAATTTTCAATATATAAATGCAATAATACTCTCCCTACATATATGTACTCTTTCTTGTATGTAGATTTTGACATAGCAGTTGCAGCTAATTGTACTCCAATCGGTTCCTCGACAACAATTAAAAAAAAGGGGTCGTAGTTCTTGTTTGTGTCCTATACTCGAATAATAAAGGTAATTGAATTACTGCAGACATTCCTCACTATTCCATCATAATAGATGGCAACATCTGGAAGGAGTGCCAATAAGTTATTGAACAAAGTTCTAGGTTAAGAAACCTTCTAAATGAGCGAACGATCACTTCTCTCATAGGATTGAATCATCTCCCCATATGGGTCCAATCCATGATATAAAAAGCTTCTCACCACTCCGAATTCCTCAGATGGCTAGTTCTCACAAAACGTCTCACCTCTTGTATGAGAACTATCCATTTGAGGAATTCGAAGTGGTGAGAAGCTGTCTATATCATGGATTGGACCCATATGGGGAGATGATTCAGTCCTAGCAGAGAAGTGATCGTTCGTTCATCTAGAGGGTTACTTAAGCTGAAACTTTGTTCAATAGCTTAATGGAACTCCTTCGGGATGTTGTCATCTGTTATAATGGAATAGTGAGAATGTTTGTAGTAATTGAATTAACTTTATTATTCGAGTATAGGACACAACAGGAACTACGACCCTTTTTTTTTCCCGGTTGCCGACTCAAGTAGAGATTCCACATAACAATTCTCATAAACTAAGTAGCATTTGTGTAGTTTGCTACAATTTTCAATAAACTAAGTAGCATTTTCAATTATATATGTACTATACTTTGAAACTTAGAAACCCATTTGACATACACTCAATAGGGGTGAATGTCGAACAGTCCCCAATTTGGGACTGTTATTGGATGTTATGTCTCATACTTAGGCCGGTGTAAATATGAAACAGTATATTTTTTGTTATTTTGAGGATTAATCGACTGTTATCTCTATATGTTCTCCGAGTGCATACTTAGATTAAGTTATCTTAGTCTATTTCGTGTGCTTGGAGACCATGGGGAGGTGCTGCTGAAATTTTCTTGAAACTCATGAAACGTACTCAACGTGTTTGCACTAGTGACGAGACGCATCCAATAATGGGATAGAAGCCTTACCCCTGTCCTGTAGAGATACTAGGTAAATCTAATTCACGCATGAATATCCAAATTAACTTAATGCATACTTCTGTGTAGTTAAAAATGTCAGTCGACCGGAGTTGGATGTACCGTATGATACCCAGTGATGGGAGGGGATTAGTCTCAGCTTATCGTGTTGTGGTTTTAGATTTCTTGAACAAACCAGTAGAACATACGGATGATCCGAATGGGAAGATGCGATGCTCGTGTGTCAAGTGTAAAAATCTGATTTGGAAGAAAGTCGACGAGATTAAATTCGACTTATTTTCTCGTGGATTTGTGGATGGGTACTTCGTATGGACTCATCACGGGGAATCAGAAGTGATTGAAAATATTATGGAACAACCAATTCCACGGGATTCATACGTCGAAAACTATGATCCAGTTGAGATGTTGGTCGATGCTTATGGCCCTAATACTATTGACTAGGCTGAATATGAACCTTCTTCAAGCAGTGCAAAGCAAGTGCCAAATAATACAGCTGCTGCCTTTTACAAGTTACTATCTGAATCTGGGGTCACGTTGTATCCGGGAAATGATACAAACACCAAGCTTTCTGTAGTGACGAAGCTCTTACACTTCAAGAATGAACACGACTGTAGTGAGAGAGGTTTCAACAATTTGCTCGCTATAATTGGACAGTTCTTACCCAAGGATCATAATCTTCCTATGAATTATTACGAAGTGAAGAAGATGGTCAAGGGGTTAAATATTGGGGTATCTGAAAATCGATGCTTGTGAGCAGGATTGCATGTTATACTATAGGGAGGACAGAGATACGGGATAGTGTGATATATGCAGCTTATCGAGCTATAAGGTTACAAAATGTGGGGGGAAGGAGAAACATGTTCCCAAGAAAATCTTACGGTACTTTCCACTTGCGCCGAGACTTCAGCGGCTATTCATGTCGCCTCATAAGGCTCAACATACGAGTTGGCATCGAATAAAGGGATGTCGTGCTTCGGTCACCGACTCACCCAAATGGATGGAGATGAATGGAAGAGATTTGATGTAAATTATCCCGAGTTTATGGAAGAAGTTAGGAATGTTAGGCTTGGCATGGCTATCGATGGCTTTTTTTTGCCTTTTAATAATTTTAGCCACCGTATTCTCGGTTTGGCGACATTATGGTCGCTTATAATCTTCCACCAGCAATATGCATGAGTTATCCGTATTTGTTTTTGACTTTACTCATTCCGGGGGATAAAAGTCCTACAAAAGACATTAATGTGTACCTTCGACCGTTAGTGGATGAACTAAAGATGTTGTGGGAGACAGGGGTTTAGACGTATGATAAATTGATATGCGAGAATTTTGTGATGAAGGCAGCCCTGTTATGGACTATCACTGACTTTCCGGCTCTTGGGATGGTTAGTGGTTGGTCAACTCACGGGAAGATGTCCTGTCCAGTGTGTATGGGGGATGTGCAAGGCAACCAGTTGTAGTATGGGCGGAAACGTAGTTTCTTTAGAACTGCTCGTAGATTCTTGCCTCTTGATCACAATTACAGAAAGATGTCTGCACAGTTCAACATAAAGACAGAGAAGAAGGGGGTTGTTGGTTGGTTGTCAAGCAGTGAGGTCTTGGGCTGGTTGAATCAACTTGATTTTCCTTTGCCGAGGAAGGAACACAGTAAATTGAGAACAGCCGGGTACGGGAAGACTCATAATTGGACACACTTGCCTATATGGTTTGAGTTGCCATATTGGGGCACACTTTCAGTTCGTCATTGTATAGATGTCATGCATACCGAAAAGAATGTTTTTGAGAACTTGTTTTATACCGTATTAGATGCGAGTGGTAAAACTAAAGACAATGACAATGCTCAACAAGATTTGGAGGCATTGAACATTAGGCCAGAATTGTGGCTTTGCCCTAACACTACGAAACCTAAAGCTCCATTTTGTCTTAGTAAGCAACAAGTTGAAGACGTGTGTAAGTGGGTTAGTGGGTTGAAGCTCCTAGACGGATATGCGTTGAACATAACACGTTGTTGTAAGGTTGAGCAATTGAAAATTTCTGGATTCAAGAGTCACGATTGTCATGTATTCATGCAGAAGTTGATTCCAATTGCATTTCGTGAGATGTTACCCAGAAAAGTTCTGGATGCATTAACCGAACTGTCAAATTTCTTTTGAGATATTTGCTCAACTATAATTAAGTACAGTGATGTCGAGCAGATGAAGAAGAATATTGTGCTTACCATGTGCAAGCTCGAAATGATCTTACCTCCAGAATTTTTTGACTCGATGGAACATCTGCTTATTCATCTGCCGTATGAACTCAAATTTGGAGGATTGGTGCAATATCGGTGGATGTATCCTTTTGAGAGGTAATATATAAATTGCTAATTGCTCTATCCTGCTCATATTAATAATACTTCAATTTGTCTGTATATTATTTATCATATATAGGTATATGCGCCGATTAAAACAAAAGGTCAAGAACAAAGCTCGTTTAGAGGGTTCTATTGCTGAACGATATACAGAGGAAGAGCTTGTCAACTTCTGTTTATTGTATTTTGACGATGTTGTCTCAACGAAGCACAACCGTTTAGGAAGGAATGAGGTTGTTGGTCCAATGACTCATGATGATGATGAGTTAGCTGTATTCACATATCCGGCTAAACCATTTGGCCCTGAGGTGCTAACTTACTTAAGCGATAAAGAGTTGAAGATTGTATCTATATACGTGCTTCTAAATATGCCCGAAGTATCAGCATACATCACGTAAGTCTAAGCTTATTTGCTCCATTTAGTACAATTTACAAGTGTAGTCATCTCTATATATGTTAATGACATTTTACTAATATCGCAGTTCATTCGAAGAGGAAGCGTATGCTTCTAACCCAACTTTTACTGTAGCAGAATTGGAAACATTCACTAATGCTAATTTCCAACAGTGGTTTAAGTAAAGTCGTTAGTTCTTTTCTTGGTTGCATCGTGAATGGTTAGTTCTTTTCCGGTTACATTTAGAGTCGATGACTTCGCATGAACTCACATCAGTCAATTATGGGGTTGTGGTGTTAGGAAGCTGCTACCAAGATTCTGAGTCCAATTATTATGGTCGTTTACAGGTTGTAGTTGTGCTCAATTATCACGGCGGCAAAAAAGTAGTTACATTTAAGTGTAGCTAGTTTGATACTGAAAAGGGGGTTAAAGTTGACCGTAATAGAATCATAACTGTGGATATCAAGTCGGTGTTAAAGTCTGATGACATGTACGTGTTAGCAAGTCAAGTGACTCAAGTGTATTACGCTCCTAATGTCGTAAATACTCGAAGCCCGTGGTACACAGTAGTCACTACTAAAACACACTCATTTAATGCTGATAACATGTTTGGTATAGATGAGGCATTGCAAGAAGATGTGAGCAACCCATTGGCTGTAGTGTTCCATGCTAAAGATGTGTTGAGTACTGATGTCATTGACGTACCTAACGATGAGGATGTCGAGGCCAACGTACACATGAATGATTATGTACTCGTTGAGGATGATAACGATGATGAAACTGATCTTGAAACTGAGGATGAGGAAGATATCGAATTCGAGAATGATATACACGTTGATTCTGATGGGTTTGATGACGTGCGTAATTAAAAATGAGCATTCATATTAGTACTTACCACATATTGTTAAACCTTACATATTCGTAATCTACCAATTTTGTTATTGCAGTAGGATATTCATGGCTAGACATAGCAGTGGAGGTCGTCGAGGTGGTGGGTGATCCGGTAGTGGAGACGGTAGCCACGATGGAGGCTCTTCTTCAAGCGCGAGTAAGTTATCTTAACTAGGATTTAAATATATCTCAAGCTGCATTAATTATAATGGTTATTGAAGTACTATGTTAAATACAATTATTACAGATGCACCTCGTCGACGACACCGAGGGACGAACCTCGGTATCTTTGGTCATCCGTCGGCAGTGCCACTTACAGTACCGGTGGATGTCGTTTCCCAGTAGTAAGTGTTAATATATTCATAATATTTCTATCAGTTATTGCAAAACATAATTCATATAACACATATTGTTATACTTTTTCTGTAGTATACTAGACTCGGTGGTTAAGCACACCCTACACGCGATCTGTTTGACGCATCTCCCGAGAGGGTGCATGCGGTTCAGTCAGTATGTGCGGTACGATGCCAATTTTATGCAGACCATCTTGCGGGAGTTCCACGTAAGTTAAGCATATTATCACTACATAGTTGTATTGGGGTGACGAAATCAATTGTTCTTAATTTTAAATAATCTTTTGTTATAGGTTTATTATCGATTTGACCCGAGCATCTCTCAATCAGCTGGCGATGATGTGATTGAGCATCATGTCACTGCGAATTACTCTGGATGGCTATATGAGATGCGACAGAAGGCAGCTCGGGCAGTTGTGGACCAGCCCGGGACCACCATCAGAGATCATCAACCCCGTATAGTCTTCGATTTAGCCTGGGAGGCTATGTGTGCGCACTAGGAGGCTGATGACTTCAAGAAAAAGTCTTAGTAGGTGAAGAAGAACCGTGGTCGGCTCCAAATAGTACACACCACTGGTTCTTAGTCGTTCGAGGAGATGAAGACGGTAAGTGCATTGTATTTAGTTATTTATGTGTCAAGTTCTCACACAAATACTTAAGACATGTTTTATAAATGTTTTTATTATGAATTGGGGAGGACCTTGGGCCGAGATCCTACCATTCTAGAGTTTTGGGATCGAGCCCAGACGCCTAAAGGCAAGCATGCTTTGTCTCAGGTAGCTTTAGCTATACGGGTAAAACTCATCTTACTATTTAGCTTTTAATAATATTCAATCGTAAATAAAATGATATAATTAACATACGTATACGGAATACATTATAGGACCGATTTCAGAGGCTTCGGGACGAGCGTATAGGTGAGCTGGAGACTATTAGGAGGGGTTCTGAACCGTTAGATTCCACCACCCCTCTTCCCGATATTTTATTAGATCGGGATGAGGAGCTGAGACTATGGGTCGCGTCTCAGGATCCCCCTACTAGCAGTACATATATCGAGTGTTGGGTCTGCCGAGGATACCCGCATATACACTTCCTGGAGGTAATATTTTTTTATGTTTCACGAAATTATCTGAATTTATCACATTATATAAATTATTATTTGTAATCGAATTTGTATCTCTTTATAGGCTCCAACAGCAAATGCCATCGGTCGTCAAGAGCACATGTCGGACCATCTCATACGGGTGCTAGCTTGGATGATATATCTTCCGGTGATAGATAGGGTCGTGGATATAGTTCCGTACGATCCGGTCTTTTCAACGTCAAGCAGATTGCCTTCCGGTTCTCGTTTTCACCAGATTACTCGAGATATTATAGTAGGGGCCTCTGCAGAGAGTACGAGATTACCACAGGAGCAGTTCGACGCTTGGAGCGCTGAGACGCTCCGGATGGTGATTACCCTCATGGAGGAGGCTTTTCGTTCGATCCCACCTACTCGTATTCTTATTGTTTATGTTTTTCATTTAAGGCTAGTTTGTTAATTCTCTCACACACACACACACACACACACACACACACACACACACACACACACATATATATATATATATATATATATATATATATATATATATATATATATATATATACGGACTAATGATTTATATTTTGATTCTATCAACAGGGGTGGCGATGGCGGCAGGTGGTCGATGATGATGAGAAGCACGGAGCACTACATCGATTTCCATACACCGAGCAACGCTGTCACCTCACCTCACTCGATGATGATACTTTTACTAGTTTATAGTTCATTTGTATATATTCATGTTATTGTAGAACTTTTGTATATATTGTATTGTCTAATTGCGTCTGTACAAGTATTATAAATTATATTGTTTAACTTTTATGGAACATTAGCTTATATTTGTAATTGGTTAGCTTATAATACGTTTTGGTGGATATTTGAATGTGAATGTGAATGATAATGAGTTGAAGATTATGTTTTAGTGCTACGTTGTATATTTGAATGTGAGATACAGGTTTATATTACTGTGTATTGGGTTGTGACAGGTTATAGGTACATTAATGGGTTTAAACACCTAGAAATTGAACTTTTAAAATCTGTATTTGAATTTTTTTTTGAGGGGTTTGTTATTAATTTGTCTCATCTTGTTTAGCGCGCATGCATATATATATATATACATATATAAATACGTATCATATTAATTAACATGCGAAGCATGTTTGCATAATATATACTCCCTCCGTCCCATGATAAAAGTCCTTATTACTATTTTGGGTAGTCCCATGTTAAATGTCTACTTTCCTTTAATAACCAAACTTTTACATATTTTTTCCTATTATACCCGTAACATTAAATATCTCATACTTTTCTTATTCTAATTCTCTCTCCATGAATAATGACATATTATTATGGGTAATTTTGTCATTTCATTTCTCTTCTTAATATGCGTGAAAAGTCCACCAGGATATTTATCCTGGGACGGAGGAAGTAATATATATAGTATAAGCATGCATATATAGAATATTATATTCTACCTGGATTGATTATGTACTTTTATTCTAGTTTGGTTCACTAGAGCCACCAAGTGAACCAAAAGGTCAAACCCCATGGGTGCAAAAATTAATATTTAAATATAACTATTACATTGAAACCCGGGTGTAAGACCCCGAAATTTTTTTAAATAAAAAGGAATTTCCTTTATTTATTATCTTGAAATAGTAAGGGTTGATTTGATTAATGTGGATAGTTAAGGGTTAAATCATAAATATTTCAAAATAAGCAAGTGGTTATAAAATATTCATTTTTGTCGGGGAATATTCGTTTGGTCGTGGAATATTAATATTGTCGGGAATATTCGTTTGGTCGTGGAATATTAAATCTTTGTCGGGAATATTAAATGCGACGTAGCGCAAACCATGTGTGGGCCCCATAACTGAAAGCGATTGGATGAGGAAAACGACAAAGTTTGGGTGGTTATAAATAACTTGGCGTAGTTATTCGAATTAAGATCGTTGGAATATCCGTTGGTTAAAATACGATGTACGGCGTGGTTGCCACGAGAGCAGCACACGGTATTGCACAAAGATATTGTTGAATTATTGATCCTTACGTAAGATGGCACTACTCAATAATTTTCACGATGAGTTCTTTGCTCAATATTTTATTTTATTGATTCAATAATTCTTTGCGTTGATATTTTATATTATTGTTGTTCAATAATTGTCATCCGCACAATATTTCCCATTATCGGATCAATAATTCATATTATTTGAATAATATTATTAGATAACATTATTGGCAATGTCTAGAAAGTTACATCTAAGGAGAGGTTTGGTCACCTAATTGCGGCCAAAGATGGAGAGATCCTTATTGAAAGCCCCTCTTTCACGGGAACAACTGGTTGTCATAAATGTGATTACTGTAATATTATTTGTGAATAATTAATTATTGATTCATATGATAAGGAAATATTTATTTTATATGAATATAAATGATGGATTTATTTATGTGGTTATTAATGAAGGAATTAATGTTGAGGTGTTTTATCGGTATTTTATCTGGATTGGAGGTATTAAAATTAAATCGGGGTTTTGAGATATATTATGGGGTTATAATTTTTAATCCCACCATTGGATTGTGGTAATTTTTGGGTATGTTATACATACATAAGTTGAGTATATGTCCACAAATTTTGAACCGTTAAAAATTCACGAATGATTTGTTATGAATTTTAAGAGGTGTCGATTCTAAATCGGGGTTATAATTGATTTTGGTGGAAAATTCTAGAATTGAGTGGGCCCCACTTGTGGTTGGTGAAAAAAATGTGCTGAATTTTATTTCAAATGTGGTGGGTGGCAATAGTAGCGAGTAAAGCCATCAATAGCAGTCAAGTCTCGCTTGGTGGGCTAACATCTTCCTATAAATAGAGGGCTAAGTTAGAATTGAAAATCACACGAAAACAAAGTTTTCTCTCTTTCTCTCTATATTATTGAGCGTATTTTGTGAGTATTTAGATACTTTGAGAGTTCTTTGTTAAGTTACAAGTTTCATTCAAAGATCACTTCCGCCTTTCCTTCCGAAATCTTGATTCTTTGAGGTAAGGATGTTATTTTCTTCTCAAATGATATTAATTCTTCAATATCATTATCTTTGAAATATTGGTTGGTACTTTTTATCAAATTTGGAACTTTTTCATGCTCTGGTTACTATTCATGAGTTACTATTCACGAGTTACTATTTATGAGTTACTATTCACGAGTTACTATTCACGAGTACTATTCATGAAGCGTGAAGATGTTTTTGTGGAATTTCTATCTTTTGGTGTCGAAGTTACTATTCACGTATACTGGCCTTTATTCACGTATCTGACACTATTCACGAATCGGCACTATTCAATAGAAAAATGAAAATTTTTCTTTTAAATCTAAAATATCTATTACGGATACTAGCTTTGATTGTATCCATGTTTTGATCATTCTTGAATTTTACTTCACTATGATTATTTATGAAGTATTTTTGAACTCGGGATTGTTTAAAAGTACGAATCCATAATATTTGTCATTTTGTTTCAATTGGATTCGTTTCTTTAAAAATATTTTTCATCATCCTCGGTCTTAAATGATGATATTATTGAATATCTTTGGCACATAGTGCAAAGATGAATGATTTCTGAAGAATATCTTTGGCTTGTGTAGTGCAAAGATGAGCGTGTTTAAATGAACATGATTGATCGATGAATATCTTTGGCTTGTAGTGCAAAGATGAGCGGTGTTTAAATGAACATGATCGATCGATGAATATCTTTGGCCTTTAGTGCAAAGATGAGCAGTGTTGAGATGAACATGACCGATTGATGAATATCTTTGGCACAGAGTGCAAAGAAGAATATTTGATTTGAGATGAATATTGATTGATGTTCTGAGGGATAAAATATTGATGATGGATCGTTAAATTCATAGATTATAGTAGATTTCATTCTCTATGTAACTCTTCTATGAATTATTATTTCCATTGCGAATATTGATCTGAAACTTGTTGTCTATTGTATTCTATCGAGTTTTTCCTGTTGGAGACTAACAATAATTTGTTGTATATTATCTTAGTCATAACATTCTTTCTTGGGCTAGTTGAGCTCACCCTTTTCCTTGTTGTTCCATTTTCTTCTCGGGAGGCGAGAATGTAGCGAGTACTAGTCGAGAGTATGGAATGAAGGTTCTAGAGAGAGTTGTTTAGTAGTCCTCACCATTATTGTAAAATAATGTATCAATAAATGTGATGAGGATTTATTTGAGTATAAATATTGTCTGAAGATAATATTTGTATTTAAACTCACGATTTTATTGTTGTGATAATAAAGTTGTAGTTGTTTACGTACCATGTATTTGGCGACTCGAGAATGGGTTGGGTGGAATGGACCTATTTTGGGTTCAATCACGGGTTGTATATCGAGCTTAGGGATATGATCTCTGGCGGAGATCGGGGAATAGAACTAGGAGGGAGAGACGAGTAAATCCTTTGCTAGTGTGTCCTACCTAAGCTTATTTGTTAGTTGGTCGATATATAGGGATATTATGTGATTGATTTCCTTAATTAACCCTTGTTTTATGATGATGGTTGAGAATGTCGTTGAGAATATTAATAATGGTGTAAATGAGACCGTGGAGATGCTCAGTACTTAACAACGAGGAGGAGAGCGTCAAACAGTGGCAATGTACCTCCCATGAATAACACCACTTTGAAGCGTGATGATGAGCGAGGGGATGTTTAGAAGCTTTTTGCGAGTTCATGCAAAATCGCAGACGAGGAGACTCGTGTTCAAAATACTGAGTGAGAGATGATAGCAATTCACGGGTGGTCACAACCAAGCGATTCAAAGAGTTGGGACCACGAGTGCAGGGAAAGCGGATCCGATCATGGCGGAAACATGGGTCAAGCAAATTACCAAGATATTCGATGTCTTGGGATGTACGGAGGAACGAAAAGTTCCATTCGCTACTTTTATGTTCCGTGGTGAGGCGATTCTTTGGTGGGAATCATGAAGCGTACCATCCAAATACACTCGGCGTATGTCATGGGAGACGTTTGAAAGCAGTTCAATGACAAGTACTTCCACGAAAGTATTCGTCATATGAAGGAAGTGGAGTTTATTAGATTGAAGCGAAATAATATGGCGGTATCCCAATGCGAGGCGAAGTTCGCGGAGTTATCGAGTTTGCACCTCATTTGGTGGAGAATGAGGAACGATGACGCGGATGTTTCGAGAGGGTTTGAAACCCGGCATACGTCGATATCTCATTCTCATAAATTTTCTCTCTATTCGGATGTTGTAAATGGGGCTCGATTGTTAGAGCGCGAGATAACGAAAGCACGTTCAACCGAGGGACCATAACCGAGGATCATACCAAAGATAGCGATCATCGAATAACGATAACCAAGTGGAGAAAGAAGAATACGGACAAAGCGGTAACCACTCCGGTGGTAATCGTAGCCATGAAAATAGAAGAAGCGAGTTGGGAGGAGATTTTAAAAAGAGGAGATTCAACAACGACCATGTGAAGACGTCGGCGCCCGATGTGGCAAATCGGTTCCAAGGGAGGAGAAAGACCATCGGTCGTATGTTACAAATGCGGAAAGAGGGACATATCATTGAAACCGCCCAAGCAGTTTAAGGTATGCTATAATTGTGGAAAAGAAGGACATATTGCTCGAGATTATGCGATATCGAAACCTAGTGCAATGAGGCGGTGACTCAAAAGGATGTCCCGAAAAGTCAAAGTCAACGATTCTGGAAGAGCGTTTGTCGTGGCCAGGTCAAAATCTGAGGAACCCGAACGAAGTTAGCAGGTTAGTTAATTATAA
Source organism: Panax quinquefolius (assembly GCA_020205615.1). NCBI lineage: Eukaryota > Viridiplantae > Streptophyta > Magnoliopsida > Apiales > Araliaceae > Panax > Panax quinquefolius. The sequence goes on from CM035158.1 coordinate 62,378,240, forward strand.
ATTCTTGCGAAGTATATACCTTACTAGATATCTGGCTTCTACCCATTCTTTTATCTCTCTTGCTTGCGCTCAACGTTTGAACTTGACTACGGAGAAATTAGACTTTGACCTATTTATGGAGACTCCGTTAGGAGAAACTTTCATTACATCCGTTGTTTAAAAAGTCTTGTTTGATTCAAGTTGGCACCATTACCTTACACATTGACCTTATCTCTTTAAAGATACTTGCTTTTGGGGATTGATTGGTTAACTACTCATCATGCCAAAATTGATTGCTTTTGTAAGGTTGTTAGTTTTCATATTCCTAAGCAACTTTTTATTCGAACTCAAGCGATCGAACCATTGTAGTCAAACATTTTCATATCAAGCCATGAAGTCATTCGTTTATTACGGATGTCAAGTTTTCTTTGACCATGTTATGGATTTGAATAAAGACACGTCAGATTTGAATAATATTCTTGTTGTTGTTGATTTTTCCTGACGTATTTCCTGAAGAATTTATTGGCTTACTCCCAAAGACGATATTAAATTTTGTATCGACTTTGAACCCTATTACAAAACTCATTTCTAAAATCTCATATCGAATGGCTCTATTGAACTTGAGAGTTAAAAATTCAACTATAAATTTGGTACACGAGCCTTTATCTGGTGACTTCCTTTGTGGAATGCACCGCCGGACTTTCTCTCTATAGGGGCGTCATATTAGATGCGATAGTAAACTGATAGGTGTCATTGTGACGTCTTATCCAAGATTGGGATATGAGTCGCGATTGAGAGCAACCTAAGTCGAGTAATCGAAATGCGTAGTTTTCTAGGCTTAGTTGGTTATTATCGGAGATACGTTGAAGGGTATTCTCGAATCGCTATTCCATTAACGTAGCTAACTCGTAGAGATACAAAATTCGAATGGAGCAAGGAATGTGGGAAGAGCTTCGAAGAACTCAAGAGGAGACTCATTTCAGCACATGTTCTGACCATGCCATCCTGGAAAAAGCGAACGTGGTAGGTGGCGTGTTGAGTAGAAGATCGTATACAAGTCTGAGTACAATATTGTCAAAGACTCATTTCAATATAATATACAAATAATAGAGATGGAGATGAAAACTCTAGGTACCCACGTGATGATATACTGAGTACGTGATGATATCTGAGTATAATTGACTTTAATCGATAAAGTTAAAGCCGCATTGCAAGCTACACACCGGGTGATGAATTTGAAGAAGGAGGTGCAAGAGGTTGTTATTTTAAAAGCGAGAATCGGTGAGGTGAGGAAAGCTCAAACCTTCGATTTATTAATCCATTTGAAATTCTCGATCGAATAGGAACTGTGGCCTATAGACTCGTTTTACCACCAAGTATGACGCGTGTTCATAACGTTTTTCACGTATCGATGTTACGTAAATATGTGGACGACCCGAAACACGTCATTGAGTTAGAACCGGACGAGATAGCCGAAGACTTAACGTACGAGGAGGTACCTGTCAAGATTTTGTAGAGGAAAGAATATGACCTATGTACCGAGGTTATACCATAAGTTAAAGTTTTGTGGAGAAACCATGCTATTGAGGAAATGACACGGGAGTTGGAAACGCGAAAATGAAAGCGAGGTATCTTTACCTTTTGAAACACACAGTCGTCGTCAATTTCGAGGACGAAATTTCATAAGGAGGGAGGTTGTAAGACCAAAATTTTTTTTTAAAAAAAGAATTTCCTTTATTTATTATCTTGAAATAGTAAGGGTTGATTTGATTAATGTGGATAGTTAAGGGTTAAATACGCAAATATTTCAAAATAAGCAAGTGGTTATAAAATATTCATTTTTGTCGGGAATATTCGTTTGGTCGCGTGGAATATTCGTATTGTCAGGGGAATATTCGTTTGGTCGTGGAATATTAAATCTTCGTCGGGGAATATTAAATGCGGACGGTAGCGACCCATGTGTGGGCCCCATAACGAGCGATTGGATGAGGAAAAGCGACAAAGTTTGGGTGGTTATAAATAACTTGGCGTAGTTATTCTGAATAAAACCATTGGAATATCCGGTGGTTAAAATACGATGTCTGGCGTGGTTGCACGATGCAACACGGTATTGCAAATATTGTTGAATTATTGATCCTTACGTAAGATGGCACTACTCAATAATTTTCACGATGAATTCTTGTTCAATATTTTATTTTATTGATTCAATAATTCTTTGCGTTGATATTTTATATTATTGTTGTTCAATAATTGTCAACTTTGCAATATTTCCCATTATCGGATCAATAATTCATATTATTTGAATAATATTATTAGATAACATTATTGGCAATGTCTAGAAAGTTACATCTAAGGAGAGGTTTGGTCACCTAATTGCGGCGCCAAAGATGGAGAGATCCTTATTGAAAGCCCTCTTTCTGAGGAACGACTGGTTGTCATAAATGTGATTACGTAATATTATTTGTGAATAATTAATTATTGATTCATATGATAAGGAAATATTTATTTTATATGAATATAAATGATGGATTTATTTATGTGGTTATTAATGAAGGAATTAATGTTGAGGTGTTTTATCGAAGATTTTATCGGATTGGAGGTATTAAAAATTAAATCGGGGTTTTGAGATATATTATGGGGTTATAATTTTTAATCCGACCATTGGATTGTAGTAATTTTTGGGTATGTTATACATACATAAGTTGAGTATATGTCCACAAATTTTGAACCGTTAAAAATTCACGAATGATTTGTTATGAATTTTAAGAGGTGTCGATTAGGAAATCGGGGTTATAATTGATTTTGGTGGAAAATTCTAGAATTGAGTGGGCCCCACTTGTGGTTGGTGAAAAAATGTGCTGAATTTTATTTCAAATGTGGTGGGTGGCAATAGTAGCGAGTAAAAGCCATCGGTGTGCAGTCAAGTCTGCTTGGTAAGCTAACATCTTCCTATAAATAGAGGGCTAAGTTAGAATTGAAAATCACACCAGAAACAAAGTTTTCTCTCTTTCTCTCTCTATATTATTGAGCGTATTTTGTGAGTATTTAGATACTTTGAGAGTTGCTGTTCAGTACAAGTTTCATTCAGCATCACTTCCGACCTTTCCTTCCGAAGTACTGATTCTTTGAGGTAAGGGATGTTATTTTCTTCTCAAATGATATTAATTCTTCAATATCATTATGCTGAAATATTGGTTGGTACTTTTTATCAAATTTGGAACTTTTTCATGTCGGGTTACTATTCATGAGTTACTATTCACGAGTTACTATTTATGAGTTACTATTCACGAGTTACTATTCACGAGTACTATTTATGAAGCGTGAAGATGTTTTTGTGGAATTTCTATCTTTTGGTGTCGAAGTTACTATTCACGTATACTGGCCTTTATTCACGATATCTGACACTATTCACGAATCATCGGCACTATTCATAGAAAAATGAAAATTTTTCTTTTAAATCTAAAATATCTATTACGGATACTAGCTTTGATTGTATCCATGTTTTGATCATTCTTGAATTTTACTTCACTATGATTATTTATGAAGTATTTTTGAACTTGGATTGTTTAAAGTACTGAATCCATAATATTTGTCATTTTGTTTCATTGGATTCGTTTCTTTAAAAATATTTTCATCATCCTCGGTCTTAAATGATGATATTATTGAATATCTTTGGCTGTAGTGAAGATGAAGAGATGAATGATTTCTGAAGAATATCTTTGGCACAGAGTGCAAAGATGAGCGGTGTTTAAATGAACATGACCGATCGATGATGAATATCTTTGGCTTGTAGTGCAAAGATGAGCGGTGTTTAAATGAACATGGCCGATCGATGAATATCTTTGGCCTTTAGTGCAAAGATGAGCAGTGTTGAGATGAACATGGCCGATTGATGAATATCTTTGGCACAGGTGCAAAGAAGAATATTTGATTTGAGATGAATATTGATTGATGTTACAGGATAAAATATTGATGATGGACCATTAAATTCATAGATTATAGTAGATTTCATTCTCTATGTAACTCTTCTATGAATTATTATTTCATTGCGAATATTGATCTCAAAACTTGTTGTCTATTGTATTCTATCGATTTTTCCTGTTGGAGACTAACGATAATTTGTTGTATATTATCTTAGTCATAACATTCTTCTTTGGGCTAGTTGAGCTCACCCTTTTCCTTGTTGTTCCATTTTTCTTCTCGGGGAGGCGAGAATGTAGCGAGTACTAGTCGGGGTATGGAATGAAGGTTCTAGAGAGAGTTGTTTAGTAGTCTTCACCATTATTGTAAAATAATGTATCAATAAATGTGATGAGGATTTATTTGAGTATAAATATTGTCTAGAAGATAATATTTGTATTTAAACTCACAGTTTTATTGTTGTGATAATAAAGTTGTAGTTGTTTCTGTACCATGTATTTGGCGACTCAGAATGGGTTGGGTGGAATGGACCTATTTTGGGTTCGTCACACCGGGCTCCATTACAAACGGGTCTTCAAGCACTCATTGCTCCTTGATCTCCAATTCTTCAAAATAATTCTAACTATTCCTATTACAAAACTATTTAAAATAAATAAATACCTTGATCATCAGTCAAGGGGAAGTACATAGGAGAGAGATGGAATTTACATTAAGAAAAAATTAGAGAAAACGAGGTACGCAGACCCAATTTAATAAAACCCATACATTCAAGCATCCAACTAAAATAAAATCCAATCTCATTGGTCAATAGTTCATAATCAATCCCATTTATTATCATACACATCACCATATGCATCAATAAATTACATTCATCTCATGAATAATAAACATTCAATATATTGATATAATTTAATGGACAAATTTAGTTAGTTTAAAATCTAATTTTGAATCAAAATAAACTCCTTTATTTTAATCCAAATTTAAATAAAAATAAACTATTTTATTTTAATTTATCTAACTTTGAATAAAATAAACTATTTTATTTTAATCTAATTCTTTAATCAAAATAAACTCCTTTATTTTAATTAATTGTGGAATCCAATTCCAAGTAAAAAAACTTTATTAAAGGAAATACTGATTCTCTTTCCTATTCACAAATAAACTACTTTATTTTGAATAATATGAAATCTTATTCCATATCTAAATAAACTCCTATTTAAGGAAACACGGATTCTTCTTTCTTATTCTCAAATAAACTCTTTTATTTTGAATAATATGAAGATTTATTTCATATCTAAATAAACTCCTTTATTTAAGAAAACATGGAATCCAATTTCAACTCCAATTAGTTATCTTGGAATCCAATTCCAACTCTAATTAGTTAGCATGAAATGCAATTTTAAAATTAAAATAAACTTTTTATTTTAAGATTAAAATAAAATTTTATTTTAATTATAAAATAATTAAAAATATTATATATATATATATATATATAACTTAACCATGAATACAAGATTCAGGAGTGATTCATGTGATCAGCAGCTAATATATATAGTAATCATTATATATATAATAACTGTTATACCATATATATATATAGGGAAATGATCCATAACAAGTATCTGCTATGGATGAAAAATGAGCAAATAGCATCATAACCGCACATAATATAAATTAAGGGCTGAGATTTAAAAATAAAACGCACTAGCGGAAGTAGAAATCTTACAGACCGTCCGCTAGTTCAACTAGCGGATCATGAGAAATCATAAAATGAATTTCCATTACCTGTCCAGTCTCCCCAACAACTAGCAACTCATCAGACTCGTCCACCACCTGATTCTTCTGAATAGCAACTGACTTATCCGGGTCACCATCCAAAATCACACAATCATCATCATCATCATCATCTAAAGATTTCACAACAGTATTGCAATTCTTTGATTTAGGCTTAGGGTTCCCCACAACCTCACCCACCACCACCACATCATCAGAATCATCGAAATCTTTATCAACCTTGTCAAGAAGCTTCTGTATCCAACCAAAATCATCTCCACCAAACCCAACCCCAACCCCAACCCCAACCCCTATATCCCCACCCCAACCCACCTCTTCATCCGAACTTAAATAAAAAACCACACCGTTTGGATCCATCAAAAATAAAAAATTGGGCTATCCAAAAAATGATTTCCCAAATATAAAAAAGTCAACGCGTAATACCTACATTACACGCCCAATTCTCTAATTATAAATTGGGTTTACGAATTTTGTAGCAATCCCCTGGACACAACAAGTAATGGGCTTTCTAAATAAACACAAAAGAAAATTTTCCCACGGTTAAAACTGTGATTTTGCATGTTATGTTTTGGAAACAATGGATTGAGTGAAGGAGAAACTGAAAATGAAAAACCATAGTTTAAACGTTCAATTAACAAGAAAAAAGGCGCGGAATTGTTGATGGTCGATGTTTGATTCGGAGATATAAACCCTAATTTTTCTATGGTTGTTTAATTCAACCGAGTGTAAGGTTTTTTCGAATCTGAAAATTAGGTATTTGCTTTTTCTTCTTCTTTGCTGTAGTGCATTATTCTGAGGGAGAAAATGGCATACGGTTAGGTGAGTCATGACTCGACAGTGAGTTAAAACTGACACGTAGCGAATATTATTATTATTATTATTTTGCTGGAGTAGACTTTTACTTTTAGGACTGACCTTTATGGCATCATTTTATGATTTCTCGTGCTCCGCTAGTTCAACTAGCGGCCGGTCTGTAAGATTTCTCATGCTCCGCTACTTCGTTTGGCGGAAGGTGTATTTTATTTTTAAATCTCAGCCCTTAATTTATATAATGTGCTGTTATGATGCTATTTGCTCATTTTTCATTCATAACAAATATTTTCTATGGATCATTTCCCATATATATATATATATATATATATATATATATATATATATATATATATATATATATATATATATATATATATATATATATCTGGGAGGATCTCAATGGACGAAATAAGCGGACAATGAATCGGACCAAGGTAAAAAACACGCGGATCGGGTTAAACCAAGTTGTTTCTTGAGTTTCAACCCGACCAAGGTGTTTTTTGCCTTGTCCGCTCATCGTCCGCTTATTCGTTCGCTTTAGAACTACTCCGTGTATATATATATATATATATATATATATATATATATATATATATATATATATTAACTAAAGCCTGGTCCCCTTTGAAAAACAAATCAACGATCTACATATATATATATATATATATATATAATCCTTGTTTAACCAAAGTAACATCTTTGAATCACAAGGTAAGAATCGGGATTAACATTTTTCAAAATAAACCACTTGATTTTGTTAAAACATTTTTTTAAATAAATTTTATACAACAAATTATGTCCAATTAAATTGTTCTTAACACATATCAATATACAAATCAAATTAAAATAATTAATAATTTTCATAAAGATTTGGCTCTGATACCACTGTTAGGTTTGTAATATTCATGAATGTAATCAAATTTCACAAAATAAGCGGAAGCATGAAAAATCAGAGTTTTAAATTTTTACAAACCATATACTGGGATCATCCTTTATGTACAATTATTAATTAAACGAAAAGATAAAGAACAAGAATCATACCCTTGAAGATTTGAGCTTCCTCAGGTAAAAGTTCACCTCCAAATCCTTTTCGCGTTCAATTTGAATCCACCGGGTTTGGTTCCTTCCTTTGATCAACGTTAGCTACCCAAGTGTTTGGCCTCTAAAGGTGATCCACCAAGGAAGAAGAAATATTCAAGAAGATGTGTGTTTGGCCAAATCCTAGTTTTTCTATCTCTCATAGAAAAAGAACGTACTCTCCAACAATTGAAATCACGTCTGTTGTGAAAAAGTCAACAATCACCCCACCCATAATAAGGCTCCTTTTATTTAGAGATGTGGGCAATCCTCCTTAACAATTAAGGAATTGGGTTTTATTTTAATTAATTAAAATCCTTTAATTAATTATGTTCCCAATCTCATTAGTAATAATTAATTAAAATCTTTTAATTAATTAGCCTCCTAATCTTATTAGGAATAAATGAGAGTACTAATATTAAATTAATTTCCAACTCTTTAGAAATTAAAATAATAATAATTGTAATAATATTAATAAGACTCCTCTTATTAATTTATATATTTAATATTTCCAAAATATTAAATGATAAATATTAAGCTATTTAATTTATTCTATCACCATAGATTAAACTAAATACACTTAACATATTATTACAATTATGCCATTATCTTCTTAAATAATTATTCTTCCTTTTATGGTGTGACCCTTTAGGTTCTCCATATTAAATCGGTTGTGAATAAATCAATTAAAACAATTCTAATCATATTTAAATAAATAAAAAAATAAAACTATTAATTTATTTAAATAAAGAATATTTATTCTACAATAGGGATAAGTCTCCCTAGCGATCAACGACTTTCCAAATAATATAGATTTCAACATTAATCATAAAAGAACCTTTGAGTAAATAGTTACGGAACAATTCAATCCTTCCACCATACAATGTCCCAATTAAATATAAGACATGGAATTACTGTCAAGTCTTATTTTATTTAATTATATGTATTTCGATTCTTAAATGCACAACTCCAAATAATGCAAATTAGAAAGTCCTTTCTAATTTCATTCTGCCTTGGCCAAGGACTACTGGCTTGTCATTTATCGAATCACATAGGATATTTCTCTTCATTTACTAGAAGTGGTAGATTCTTCATTGATCATATATTATCTCCATGTACAACTTATTATACCCAAGCGTACCCTTTGATATACCCTAAGGGTCTTAAGGAATAAGTCAAACTATAACTCATCATACACAAGATACTATGATGATCTCAAGTCCAAGGATCACTTGTACTACTATCACTATAGGAATTCCTATTGACAGGCAAGTAAAACTCCATTAGGTATTCCTTAGCGAGCCACGTTCAGTGAACTTATTCTCTAATAAGCACCTACATACTTGCTTTAGTGTCTCCACACAAATAATCATGAGATCAATCATCCTCATCCAATGAGCAAGCAACGTATGTACCAATCTATCCGGATTCACTAATCCCCAATTTAGTAATCCAACGATTGGGAACTATTTTAGTTTTAAGCTTTCTAAGAATTTAGATCTCATTGGAATAATCATCATCATATTCTAAAAGTATTGCTTAAAACTATGGGTTTATCACATATTATAAAATAGCATCATGTAGATAGTTAAAAGCCTTTAATAAATTAATATTTTTTATTAATAAATGAATAAGATTGTTACAAAGTGTATGCTTTATCATCAAACATGATTGGCTTGTGTGCATAATACTTTCACTATATGTGTAAATTGATAATGGTTGGTCAATTATGGTGTAACAGTAGAAAACCCTAATATTAAACTGTTAAAATCTTAATTTGAAACTCAAATAGGAGTTTAGACTGATAAGGAATTGTGATTTTATAATTAATGATATATTTAATTAATTAATGATCTAATTAAGGAAAAACCCTAATTACTAAATTATGAACCCTAATTTGCTAATTGAAAACCTAATCGCTAAATTATAAAGCTTAATGTTAATTAGTACACCTAAACCTAATTTTCAAGTACTTATGTAATTAGGAAATTAAACATGAACAAGAAACCCTAACTTTCATTTTAGCCCTAATTACAAAATCTTAGAAAATGAACTTATAAAACCTTGGGATTAAACCCTAAGGGTCCAATCCTAAGGGTTGGAATGAGATGCCAAGTTTGCCATCAAAATTGGAATCCAACTGACTAAAATACCCTTCTTGCATTATTTAATTGATAACTTGTAGAACTTGCCAAAACTTTAGTGGTTGAACAACTCTAGCCTAGCCATGTGCCTATAAACCAAATATATCTGCCACATTCACAAGCCATATACATTGTATCATGTTATATATATAGATTGAGAGAGAGAAAAGTTCACAACTTAGCCTCATTTTCTCACAAACACACCACCAAGACTCTCTCTCTTTAAACCCACAAAAATTTGTATCATTTCAGTCCCTTAGTAAGTCCCCAGAACATCAAGATCAGATTAGGAGCATAGGATCAAGAATTTGTTCAAAAGAGGTATAACCCTAATTTAAAAATCTGATCTTTGCTAACATGTTAAAAGTTATGTTTTATTGTTTAAATATGTTGTTTGTAGTATATATAGTTGATCTAAGTTGGTACATAGTGGATCCGTAACATTTATATGCATGAATTTGATCTTTTCAAAAATCTGGAAAATTTTAAAATGAAGTCTGACAACCGAATGTCAGATCTCATAGATCTTTGTCTATTTATAGTTTTGGTTGGTTAAATGTTTGAAGTTGTAGTATGTCATGAGGACTTGGATCTGGAACTTGAATCAAGCCCAGATCATGTTTTTATTGAAAGTTATTAATGGTCAAAGTCGGTTGTGACCATGACGTGACAAAGCAAATCTGGGTAACCCAGGATGTTACCCGAAAAGATCCTCGAACGATTTACTTTATGACCTTAGATCTTATAGGATTTTGTTGATTTTTTATAGCTGTTGTATATAGGTTATAGTCTATTATATGGACTACATGTTTATGCTTTTATAACACATAAATGTCAAACTAGGTGAAGGTAGTGGCTGGTCGAAGTAAGTGAAACGATCACGTTTTCTGTTTTCTGGGTGACCTAGAAAACCGATGAACATGATCTCTGACATACTTTGACCGGCATAGATCTGCTCATTGTCCCAACTTATTATAAATGAAATTAAATTTCCTCTATTTATTATTTTGAAATAGTAAGGGTTGATTTGATTAATGTGGTTAGTTATGGGTAAAATCTTGAAATATTTCAAATAAGCAGTGGTTATAAAATATTCATTGTTGTCGGGGAATATTTCTTTGGGTGGTGGAATATTCTTTTTCACTAAACAAAGTTGTTGGGGAATATTAAATGGGATTATATATGAAGAGATATCAATATGTGACCTTCTAGATTACATGTGGGCCCATGTGAAAGCGATTGGATGAAAATTTGCAATGAACTATAAGTTGTTTATAAATAAAATAGCGTAGTTTGATTCACAGATTATCTTGTTGAAATACTAGTGGTTAAAAATTCATTGTTGTGCATTACGGTATTGCACGATTATTGATTCTTACGTAAAGAAGGCACTTACTCGATAATTATTACGATAATTCTTATTCAATATTTTATTTTATTGATTCAATAATTGCTAATTCGTTGATATTTTATATTATTGTTGTTTGATAATTGTCATTTACTACATTATTTTCATTATCGGATCAATAATTCATATTATTTGAATAATATTATTAGATAACATTATTGGCAATGTCTAGAAAGTTACATCTAAGGAGAGGTTTGGTCACCTAATTGCGGCGCCAGATGAGAGAAAATCCTTATTGGAAAGCCCCTCTTTCACAGGAGCGGCACGGTTGTCGATATTGTGATTACATAATATTATTTGTGAATAATTAATTATTGATTTATATGATAAGGAAAATATTCATTTTATGTGGATATAGATGGAGAAAATTTTAATGTGACAATTGTTGAAAATTGATATTTTATCTTTTTACGATAAAATAATTCATTTAAATATATTATTATATTTTAATAATATAATAATGATGATATTTTTACAATGAATGTGTGATATATGAATAAATGAGGAGGAAGAGTATTTTTGTTACTAAAAATATTTTAAAACATGTTTTCATGTTTGTGGACCCCATTTCTTGGTTGAAATTTGATTATAGCACAAAAATCGTCAGTTATGTGGATTTGATCAATTTACATTTGGAATTTGGAAAAACATTCTTCTTACAAAGTTGTAGAAATTAAATTTCCTATGGAATGGACATAAGATTTGAATTTTTTACGATAAAGGGCTATTTATTATGAATTATTGAAGTTCAAAGTTAGAAATAATTGATTTTTGAAGTTTTAAATTTTTTTTTAAGAAAAACGTTTTTTTAAGTTTTATGGGCCCCTACTAGTATTGCAAATGTGTTGAATTCAGTTTTTCTCAAAGTGGGCGTAGAAAAAATTATAATAATTATATTAATATTTTATTAAATTTTTTTTTTTTGGTGTTCTAGCGTTTTCTATAAATAGGGTGCTTAGGTTAGAATTAAAAATCACACGAAAACTAAAGATTTCTCTCTATATTATCGGCGTATTCTTGTGAGTATTTTGATACTTTGAGTGTTGCTTTATCTGGTGCAAGTTCTTTGACACTATATCTATATTCGATCGAAATCTTGTCTTTTTTTTGAGGTAAGGGATGTTATTTTTTTATATAAATGATATTATTTCTTTCAATATCATTATGCTTAGAATATTGGTAAGATTTTTCTTGTGAAATTCTTGTCTTTTAGTGTCGGGGTTACTATTCACGTATCTGACACTATTCACGTATCTGACACTATTCACGAATCGACCTTATTCACGAAAAATTAAATTTTTTTTTTTGTCCAAAATATCTATTATGGATACTAGCTTTGATTGTATCCATGTTTTGATCATTCTTGAATTTTACTTCACTATGGTTATTTATGAAGTATTTTTGAACTTGGATTTTTTTAAAATACGAATCCTTATTATTTGTTCTTTTGTTTCACTTGGATTCGTTTTCTTTAAAATATTTTTCATCATCCTCGGTCTTAAATGATGATATTACTAAATATCTTTGGCTTTAGTGGTGCAAAAGATGGTTGATTTTCTTATGAATATCTTTGGCCGTAGTGCAAAAGATGAGCAGTGTTGAGATGAACATGACCAATGATGAATATCTTTGGCTTTGTAGTGCAAAAGATGAATATTTGATTCAAGATGTATATTGATTGATGTTACGAGGATAAAATATTGATGATAAACTTTTAAATTCATAGAAGAAAGTAGATTTCATTCTCTACGTAACTCTTACAATGAATTATTATTTCATTGCGAATATTGATTTAAAACTTGTTGTCTATTGTATTCTATCGATTTTTTTCCTGTTGAGGACTAACGATAATTTGTTCTATATTATCTTAGTCATAATATTCTTTACTGGGCTAGTTGAGCTCACCCTTTTCCTTTTTGTTCCATTTTTCTTCTCAGGAGGCGAGAATGTAGCGAGTACTAGTCGGGGTATGGAATGAAGGTTCTAGAAAGTCGTTTTAGTAGTCCTCACTATTTTGTAAAATAGTGTATCAATAATTATAATGAGGACTTATTTGAGTGTTGATATTGTCTAGAAGACAATATTTGTTTTTAAACTCACAGTTTATGTGTTGTCGTATTTTGCACGACAATTGTATTAATAAAGTTGTAGTTGTTTCTGTACCATGTATTTGGCGACTCAAAATGGGTGTTGTATACCTATTTTGGGGGCGTCACAGTTGGTATCAGAGCTTAGGGATATGATCTCTGGCGGAGATCGGGGAATAGAACTAGGAGGAGAGGCAGAGTAAATCCTTCATTTAGTGTGTCCTACTAAGCTTATTTGTTGGTTGGTCGAGAATATAGGGATATTATGTGATATGTTAATTTCTTTAATTAACCCTTGTTTTATGGCGAGTGTTTGAGAATGGCAATGAGAATGTTAACGATGGAGTAAATGAGACCAGTGGAGACACCTTTACTCACCATGAGGAGAGCGTACAACAGGTAAACAATGTTCCTCCTATAAAACAACACCACTGATCGAGACGATGAGCGATGGAATGTTTAGAAGCTTTTTGCGATTCATGCAAAATCAAACGAAGGAGACTTCGTGTACAAAATACGGTGGAAATGATAGCAACGCACGGTTTATCACAACCAAGCGATTCGAAGGAGTTGGGACCACGAAATTGCAGGGAAAAGCGGATCCGATTAAAGCGCGGAGGCGTGGGTCAAAAAAATTACCAAGATATTGATGTCTTGGGATGCGGAGAGAAACAAAGGTTCCATTCGCCACCTTTATGTTCCGTAATGAGGCGATTCTTGGTGGGAATCTGCGTGAGCGTACCCATCCAGCCGCTTTTCGGCATGTGTCTTGGGAAACGTTTGAAAAGCTGTTCAATGACAAGTACTTTCTGAAAGTATTAAATCATATGAAGGAGGTAGAGTTTATTAGATTGGAGCAAAACAACATGGCGGTGTCCCGTCTGCGAGGCGAAGTTCGCGAGTTATCGGTTTTGCACCTCATTTGGTGGAGAATGAGGAGCGTATATGGCGGATGTTTACGAGAGGTTTGAAACCCGACATACGTCGATATCTCATTTCTCATAAATTTTCTCTATATTCGGATGTTGTCAATAGGGCTCAATTATTAGGCGAGATAACGAGTACGTTCAATGAGGACCCTGACCGAGGTCATCTGGGTGGCGGCGATCATCGAACAACGATAACCGGTGGGAAAGAAAAATACGGACAAAAGCGGTAACCACTCTGGTGGTAATCATGGCCATGAAAATAGAAAAGAAGCGAGTCGGGGAGATTTTAAAAAGAGAGATTCAACAATGACAATGTGAAGGCGTCGGCACCGGCACAAGCCCGTTCTAAGGGAGGAGAAACGACCACCGGTCGTATCTTATAAATGTGGAAAAGAGGACATATCATTGGCCAAACTCCCTAACAGTTCAAGGTATGTTATAATTGTGGAAAGGAAGGACATATCGCTCGAGATTATGCGATAGCGCGAAACCAAGTCCGGTGGGATGGTGACTCGAAAAAGTATCCCGAAAAAAGTCAAAGTCAGCGGTTCTGGAAGAGCGTTTGTTGTGGTGGTCAAAATCGAGGAACCCAAGCGAGGTGATCACGGGTAAGCTAATCATAAATTCTTGCGAAGTTTATACCTTACTAGATCTGGGGTGCTACCCCCATTCATTTATCTCTCTGCTTGTGCTCAACGTTTAAACTTGACTCTCAGAGAAATTAGACTTTGACTTATCTGTGGAGACTCAGTTAGGAGAAACTTTCATTACATCCACATTTTATAAATCTTGTTTGATCCAAGTTGGCACCATCACATTACTGTTTGACCTTATCTCTTTAAAGATACTTGCATTTGATGTGATTTTAGGGATTGATTGGTTAACTACTCATCATGCCAAAATTGATTATTTTAAATAAGGGTTGTTAGTTTTCATATTCTAACCAACTTTGTTGTGCAAATTAAACAACTAAACCACTAAAATCAATCAACTTCATCATATCAAGTCATAAAGCCATTCGTTTATTAAAAAGCGGATGTCAAGCTTTCTTAGCCCATGTTATGGATTTGAATAAAGACACGTCGATTTGAATAATATTCTGTTGTTAGTGAATTTCTGACGTATTTCTGAAGAACTTCCGGTCTACCCCCCAAGCGTGAAGTTGAATTCTTTATTGATCTTGAACACAGTAAAAAGCCCATTTCTAAAACCCCATATCGAATGGCTCTATTGAACTTGAGGAGTTAAAGGTCCAACTCTGAGAGTTGTTGGACATCGGTTTCATTCGTCTAGTACATCTCCTTGGGGTGCTCTGTTTTATTTGTAAAGAAGAAAAAGGCGGGAGTATCGACTTTGTATTGACTATCGAGGGAATTGAACCATGTCACCATCAAGAATAGGTATCCAGCTACCTCGCATTGATGACTGTTTGACCCGATTCTGAGGGAGCACAATTCTTTTCAAAGATCGATCTTAGTTACGGATATCATCGGTTTGAAGATTAGAATGAGGATATTCAAAGGCGCCTTGAAACTTCGATGCGGGCATTATGAATTCTTAGTCATGTCTTTTGGATTGACTAATGCTCTGCGGACTTTCATGGATATGATGAGCCAGTATTCAAGGAATATTTGGATCGATTCGTTGTTGTCTTTATTGATGACATCCTCATATATTCAAAAGTCGTGAAGATCATGAGCACCATTTGAAATTTGGTACTCCAAAGGCTTTGTGAAAACAAGCTTTATGCTAAGTTGAAGAAATGCGAGTTACGGCTTGAGGAAGTAGCATTCCTTGGGCGCGTGGTGTCAAAAAACATGGAGTATCTGTTGACCCGTGAAGATTGAAGCAATCTGAAAGTTAGGGACAACCAAAGTCGGTGGCCAAAATACGTAGCTTTACGGGCTTAGCTTTGGTTATTATCGGAGATTAGTGGAAGGATTTTCTCGAATCGCTACTCCGATTAACTTCGGTTGACTTCGAAAAGATACAAAATTAATATATGGAGCGAGGAATGCGAAAAGAGTTTTCAAGAGCTCGAGAGAGACTCATTTGGCTTTGTTACGACAATACCATCTGGTTCGGATGGATTTGTTATCTCTGATGATGCTTGAGCAAAAGGGTTAGGATGTGTTCTCATGCGACATGGGAAAGTCATAGCCTATGCCTCGCGACAACTTAAAAGAATATGAGAGGAATTATCCTACTCATGATCTAGAGTTAGCGGCGATCGTTTTATGTTAAAGATCTGGAGGCACTATCTATATGGGGAGAAAGTGGAGATATATTCAGACCATAAAAAGCCTCAAATATTTCTTCACCCAAAAGGAACTCGACATGCGGCAACGACGTTGGCTCGGTTGTTGAAAGATTACGACCACACCATTCATACCATCCTGAAAAGCGAGCGTGGTAGGTAGGCGCGTTGAGTAGAAGATCATATCACGAGAGCGAGTGCGATGTTGTCAACACTGAAGGCCCATTTGTGTGATTTACAAAAGATGAAGATAGAATTCAAGACTCGGGGACCCATGCGATGATGTCAGTATCTGCGCATAGAACCGACTTTAATCGAAAAAAAGTTAAAGTTGCTCGAGCCACGAGACCGGGGTGATCGTATGAAGAAGAAAGTAAAAGAAGGTGCTATTCCAGAAGCAAGAATCGATGAAGAAGGAATACTTCGAGTCCACTCCAGACTTTGTGTTCCTAATGACTCTGATTTGAAGAACAAGATCATGATGGAGGCACACAATACACCGTTTGCAATCCATCCTGGAAGTACCAAAATGTATCGTGATCTTCGACATACATTTTGGTGGAACAATATGAAGAGAGAGATTGCAAAGCTTATCTTGAGGTGTTTAACTTGTTAACGTGTAAAGGCAGAACATCAAGTGCCTAAGGGTCCATTACAACCACTTGAGATTCCAAAATGGAAGTGGGAACACATTACCATGGATTTCATTATGGGTCTTCCCACGGTTTCTCAAGGCGTAAATGCTATTTGGGTTATTGTTGATAGATTAACCAAGTCTGCTCATTTCTTGCCGTCTGGAGACTTATTCCTTGAGCGTCTTGCTTTATGTATGTATGTAAATGAGATTGTGAGATTGCATGGCATGCCGGTATCCATAGTTTTGGATCGTGACCCAAGATTCACTTCACGATTTTGGGTTAGCTTGCAAAAAAGCTATGGGCGCGCAGATTCTGATTGATTCGGCATACCATCCTCAAGCGGACGGACAATCGAGAGAGGACTATTCAAACTCTTGAAGATCTATTAAGACTACATGTCCTAGACTTCAAAGGGAGTTGGGATAAGTATTTACCATTGGTGGAATTCTCCTACAACAATAGTTATCGAGCAAGTATAGGTGTGGCTCCATTTGAAGCATTATATGGGCGAAAGTGTCACTCTCGATATGTTGGGATGAGGTGGGTGAAGCAACATTGTTGGGACCCGAGTTGAGTACGTATTACTACTGAAAAAGATCCAAATGATTCGACAATGTATACAAAGCGACACAGGATCGACAAAAGAGTTATGTGGATCTTCATCGAAAGGGCGTGGAATTTAGTATTGGGGATCATGTATTGTTGCGTGTTGCTCCATGGAAGGGAGTTACAAGATTTGGGAAGAGAGAAAGCTCGATCCATGATTTATTGGTCCATTTCATTCTTGGCCGGAGTAGGAAATGTGGCTATAGACTCGCGTTACCTCAGTATGTCTACGTGTTCATAATGTTTTTCACATATCGTATGCTTCGTAAATATGTGAAAGACCGAACCACGTTATTGAGTTAGAACCGGATGAGATAGCGAAGACTTAACGTCTGAAGAGAGGTACTGTCAAGATCTTGGATAGGAAGGAGCATATCCTACGCACAAAAAGTCATACCACAAGTCGAAGTTTTGTGGAGGAACCATGCTATTGAGGAAATGACACAGGAGTTGGAAAGCGGAAATGAAAGCGAGTATCCTCACCTTTTGAAACACAGAATACGTCGTCGATTTCGAGGATGAAATTTCATAAGGAGGGAGGTTGTAAGACCCCAACTTATTATAAATGAAATTAAATTTCCTCTATTTATTATTTTGAAATAGTAAGGGTTGATTTGATTAATGTGGTTAGTTATGGGTAAAATCATAAATATTTCAAATAAGCAAGTGGTTATAAAATATTCATTGTTGTCGGGGAATATTAGTTTGGTCGTGGAATATTCTTCTTGTCGGGGAATATTAAATGCGACGGTGCGACCTTATTATGGGCCCCATAACGAAAAGCGATTGGATGAAGAAAAGCAGCAGTATAAGTTGTTTATAAATAACGGCGTAGTTATTCTGATTAATCTTTGTTGAAATACTCGTTGGTTAAAACACGAGTAGCACACGGTATTGCACCAATTATTGATTCTTACGTAAAGAAGACACTACTCGATAATTATTACGATAAATTCTTTGTTCATATTTTATTTTATTGATTCAATAATTGCTTGCGTTGATATTTTATATTATTGTTGTTTCAATAATTGTCACTACACATATTTTCCATTATCGGATCAATAATTCATATTATTTGAATAATATTATTAGATAGCATTATTGGCAATGTCTAGAAAGTTCATCTAAGGAGAGGTTTGGTCACTAATTGCTTGCGCTTGATGAGAGAAATCCTTATTGGAAAGCCCCTCTTTCTCACAGAGCGACACGGTTGTCGATATTGTGATTACGTAATATTATTTGTGAATAATTAATTATTGATTTATATGATAAGGAAAATATTCATTTTATGTGGATATAGATGGAGAAAATTTTAATGTGACAATTGTTGAAAATTGATATTTTATCTTTTTACGATAAAATAATTCATTTAAATATATTATTATATTTAATAATAATATAATAATGATGATATTTTTACAATGAATGTGTGATATATGAATAAATGAGGAGGAAGAGTATTTTTTGTTACTAAAAATATTTAAAACATGTTTTTCATGTTTGTGGACCCCATTTCTTGGTTGAAATTTGATTATAGCTTTGTAAAATCGTCCGTATGTGGATTTGATCAATTTACATTTGGAATTTGGAAAAACTTTCTTACTGAAAGTTGTAGAAAATTAAATTTCCTATGGAATGGACATAAGATTTGAATTTTTTGATTAAAGGGCTATTTATTATGAATTATTGAAGTTACGAAGTTAGAATAATTGATTTTTGAAGTTTTAAATTTTTTTTTAAGAAAAACGTTTTTTTAAAGTTTATGGGGCCCCACTTAGTATTGTGGAAATGTGCTTTGAATTTCAGTTTTTCAAAAGTGGGCGTAGGAAAAATTTATAATTATATTAATATTTTATTAAATTTTACTGCTTTGGTGTTCTAGCATTTTCTATAAATAGGGTGCTTAGGTTAGAATTGAAAATCACACGAAAACTAAAGTTTTCTCTCTCTCTCTCTATATTATCGAGCGTATTCTTGTGAGTATTTTGATACTTTGAGTGTTGCTATCTGGTGCAAGTTCCTTGACACTATATCCGATATTCGATCGAAAATCTTGTCTTTTTTGAGGTAAGGGATGTTATTTTTTAAAAATGATATTATTTCTTTCAATATCATTATGCTTTAGGAATATTGGTAAGATTTTTCTTGTGAAATTCTTGTCTTTTAGTGTCGGGGTTACTATTCACGTATACGACCGTATTCACGTATCGACACTATTCACGAATCGACTTATTCACGGAAAAATTAAATTTTTGTTTTTTGTCCAAATATCTATTATGGATACTAGCTTTGATTGTATCCATGTTTTGATCATTCTTGAATTTTACTTCACTATGGTTATTTATGAAGTATTTTTGAACTTGGATTTTATTTAAAAGTACTGAATCCTTAATATTTGTTCTTTTGTTTCCTTTGGATTCGTTTTCTTTAAAATATTTTTCATCATCCTCGGTCTAAAATGATGATATTCTTGAATATCTTTGGCTTTAGTGCAAAGATGGTTGATTTTCTTATGAATATCTTTGGCGTAGTGCAAAGATGTACAGTGTTGAGATGAACATGACCATTGATGAATATCTTTGGCACATAGTGCAAAGATGAATATTTGATTCAAGATGTATATTGATTGATGTTACTGAGGATAAAATATTGATGATAAACTTTTAAATTCATAGAAGATAGTAGATTTCATTCTCTACGTAACTCTTACAATGAATTATTATTTTTCATTGCGAATATTGATTTAAAACTTGTTGTCTATTGTATTCTATCAGTTTTTCCTCTGTGAGGACTAACGATAATTTGTTCTATATTATCTTAGTCATAATATTCTTTTTTGGGCTAGTTGAGCTCACCCTTTTCCTTTTTGTTCCATTTTTTTTCTCGGGAGGCGAGAATGTAGCGAGTACTAGTCGGGGTATGGAATGAAGGTTCTAGAAAGTTGTTTTAGTAGTCCTCACTATTTTGTAAAATAGTGTATCAATAATTATAATGAGGACTTATTTGAGTGTTGATATTGTCTAGAAGACAATATTTGTTTTTAAACTCACATTTATGTGTTGTATGTCGTATTTTGCCGCGACAATTGTATTAATAAAGTTGTAGTTGTTTACATTACATGCATGTATTTGGCGACTCGGAATGGGTGTTGTATACCTATTTTTGGGGGCATAGGAAATTCAGAATTGGAGCAAGAAAGATCAGATTTGCATTCCCAATTCCCTAACTTCTCTTTACTTCTATCTTTATTTCTCAATGTATAATCAATTGTGGATTATGGATTTTGATTTTGTGATGAGTTAAACTCTATTTTGGGATTGCAATGGAATCTATTGCCTAGTTTATTTTTATATACTTCATTGTTAGCCTTATTGATTGTTATGAGATTGTCTATTAAGATTCATGCTTATTTGCTTAGTTGATTGGCCATCGATTACTGTGATAATCCATATGAACTTAAAAGACGAAGTATGGGTTTAGATCTAATCTTAATATCTTGTGATTGCATGTTCTACATGGTGATGGGATGTATGATTTGTGCTTAAGATAGACATATACCGAAGCACCACTCGTAGTCAATTGAGGATTTGGGCTTAAACCCTAATTATTTGTAAATCATATAAACATATAGTGGTTTGGGTAATGTGGGTGTTCATGTGTATTCTATCAATTGTGGACTACATATGATATGCGTATGGTACATTGAGAGATGGCTACACTTTACTTTCGTGTTCTCGACTATCAATTCGGTGCAATTAATTTGGCTTAATAGGAAGTGTGTTGATTTAAATAATTCAATAGGTGAAATTGTAATCTCCAGTCTTCATTATCTAGTCTCATCAAAGGGATAGTTATGATTATTTAATTTCATAGTTTAAATATACAGGTAGCAAATCAATTGTTTAAATAAGACTAAAATGGTTATGGGTTAGTGCTTGGTGAACTTTATTAGTTAATTCTCTATTGGAACGATACTTTACTTACTCTTTATTACTTGTTGACCGTGTATACTTGCACGCAGATATTGATCGATAAAACGACCAACAAGTTTTTGGCGCCGTTGCCAGGAAATTAGTTTAATAATTTTTGCCAACATTAATTTCAATCAAATTCGTCTTAATTTAAACATTTTCATTTTGTTTTAATATAACTCTTATATTTTTCTCTTTTCAGGTACCTTGGGTGACTTTGCTTATCAATGGCCTTATGTGAACATGACTTAACCAAGGGATACAAGAACTGAAGGACTCAATGTATTTTCTACATTGTCAGAACAAATTGCAACACTTTCAAAGATGTTGGATGTTCTTGCAGCCCAACATACTCGAGAGATAATAGTTAAATTTGAATACTGTGTTGGCGAGCATCCGAGTTATCAGTGCAACATCAGAGTTTGACAAGTACAGTTTGGGGTGATTGTAATAACCCGATATTTTTTATATAAATAAATCAAAAATTTTGTGTATAATTTTTTTATTATTATTATTAAAATAAATATGGGGAATATATGCCAAGAAAATATGGATATATATGTATGTGATAAATAAAATATATTTATCACATGAACAATTACAAATTATTTTATTTTAGAATTATTGATTGTGACGCCCCCAAATCCGGGTATCTTCCATCCCGACAGATGGTGCTACACGGTACTCATAACTATACATTCATTCTATTGAAACGACATCAAAATGTGTGTATCAACGACATTCTTATTGCATTAATAATATTACATCCTTTTCCCAGGTTCTAAAACCATTACATTCTTTGTTCATCATTCTATAATATATACAACTTACTAGTTTATTACAAGGTAAACCAATCATGCAGCTTCGGCTTGCCTCTATCCTTGTCAGATCCCTCGGTTCGTTCGGTCCTAGCTGCATTCATATGGTTCAAGCAAGAGTGAGCATAACAAGCTTAGTAAGTAAAACAATTTCTTTTAAACAACATGCTTGAAACATAGGAATCGTATATCTTCAATAACTGGATAATAGTTATGAAGTACTATCAATAATTCAAAATAGCATTTCTTTTCCTTCAAAACATTTTACAATAACAATATTCAATGAAAACATCAATTACGCTCAAGACCATGAGCATTTCATAATTTCTTTGAAAAGGACAACCCGACACTAAGTCCGTAAAGTCCAAAGATCTTCTTAAAGCACTTCGGGTAATCATTATAGTACTCTATGTTGATCAACACTACATCCTTTTAAACGTATGTACGTTTAAGTTTTGGCAACCTCGTGTGTCCATCGAATAATCGATGAAAAATACATTTGTTTATTCATACTCAGGCTTACCTTGAATCCATACCAAACAATTGGCGTAGGATAGCGTTAGCAATTCTATATTGAAAGACTGGTAAATAAATCAATCAACTCTTCAAGATTAGTCTAGCCGAGATAAAACTGGCATCGACCCTTTAGTAAAACACTTCATGCATCTCATAACATGAATCACAGAAAACTTGGCTAACACGAAGGTTAGACAAGCGTTTAAGAAAAACTTTCCTTCAGCGTTTGCTACAGTAAAAATAACTTTTCCTTTCAGTCTTTACGGTCTCTACAATACATAACCACATAACATACCATATTAGGTCATGAATGAACATACATGGTTCCTAATGAATCTTACCCTTCTTCTCAATCTAATCATATATTAGATTTGTTACTATTGGTTCCGGCTTGCCATTATATTTTACATTATTCTTACCAACTTCTTGCTCATCTATGTCTTACGTGGATTTACTTCATTAATAGAACTCGTTTCGAGTTAATCATCCTTCCTCATGCCTTACTAACATTCTTACGTTATTAAAAACTCGATCGTCATTTTTTAAGTACACTTTAATGCATTCCGTTTACGTTTACGTAATATTTAACAACATTTAGTTATAACTCTCAACATTATAGTCATTATCATTATTGAATACAGTTCACGTTCCTTATACTTTTTACGTCAAATTGTTTAACTACTCATTAAACAACATTAAATTCCTAAAGTCATCACTATAACAAATGATTTAGGAAAGGTCTTATCATGTTCATTAAGTAATTACATAACCCATAATGGTATTGCAAAAACCATTGGATTCATAATCAACTTGGTCAACAAATTTCTACAAATGAAACAACACATTACGTTGTTCTCATTACGTTCATCTCTCAATTGATTATTAACCTTTAATCATCATACATTAAGTGTCTAACAATGCTTTAACAATGTTATATTTACACCTTAGTTCATTACTAATGAGTTATCTTTCATTCTATACTTGTAAACATTCTTGTGCTGTGTGAAACCCTAGGATCTGGCGTACAGCACACACACACATAGCTTCTCCTATTATCGTCATGGCAGAGTTTACTGATAGTGATGGACATTATGCCCGTGCTTGCAGTGCCACCATTTGGCCTTGGGTTGGCGTCGCGGTGCCAACTCTGTGCCTTAAAAAAATTTGACAAATTTTTAACTTTGTGAAATTCCCGGACGCATAACTTCTTCGTTATAAGTCCGAATTGGCTCGTTCAAAAGCCTACGGTTCACAAATTACATACTCTATGTGTTCATGCAAGAATTTTATCTATTTGACTTCATTTACTCAAAATTTACCTATTAGTTCATTTTTAACGAAAACGATAAACGTTCGTGAACGTTCAACGCTCGTTTCTTCGTTCAAAGTCAGAATTCGGTCATTTTCGAGTCCGCAACTCTATAATGCCAAATATGACTTGTCTCCACTGAAAACCAATGTTTCCAAGCTTAATATCAAAATTCGACTTCCATTCTGAGAATTTCATGAATTCGACGCTTAACGTCCAATCGTGTGAATTCCGGCATAACTTCGTTACTAACGATTTGATCATTGTTCTAAATGGATTCTAACCATCATATAAACATTTCAAACTACTTATTACATTAACTTATTTTCAAATTAGGTTTTGACTTCTTCTTCATAAGTTCATGGCTTATCAACTTATAACTTTCATTATTTCATTTACTTATGACTTATTATTGATTTAAGTCCTTTACTCAATGTTCTCATATCATATCCAACATACTAACTTCATATGACAAACATATTACAAGTTCATCATAAGTTATCAACTTATTTAGGTTCAAGTTGCTTCTTCATAACTTATTCGGCTTAAGTCCATTCATAACTCAATTCTTATATGTTCTTAGCATACATGTTCATTAATTACACTTCTCTTATCATCCTATTATGATAGAGATGGAAGAATATTGGACACAAGATCATTACCTTTGATGTCTAACTTCTTCTTCTTGGAAAATCTAACAAAGGAAGCTTTAACTTAAAAGTGCTTATTCTCTCTTACACTTAAGTTACTTTGTAAGAGAAAGTTGAAAGGAATTTGATCAAGAAACAAATGAATTATGAGCTCTCTATTTATAGGCTTGACAAAGTGAGGGTAGAATAGTCATTTAGGCCCTCCACCTCCTTAATCCCACCTCCTTATTAACCTCCTTACTATTCATTACTTTGGCTCTAACTAAACTTGCTAGCCACATTAATTTTTGGTTTACCACAACACTTGATCATCACATAAAGTACTTGGGCATCACATAAAGTTCTTGCCCATCAAGTCTATCCATGGGTTGCACCATGGATCCTACTTATCCAATGGATCATTACATTGGACTTACTTAATTAATCTAGCTTATTCCCTACACTAAAATAGTTTGGGCTTGCATCTAAATTCTCATTGGACTCTACCAATTTCCTATTCAATCCTACAAGTCCATTACATTTGGCTTAAAGCCTTATAACATATAATTTACGTATTAATCTTGTATTCCACTTCATATACTTATTCACATACGACATACCATCATTCATTCATACTCATATAACACCTCGTATTATACTCGTATTCATTACCTCGTAAAATACCTACGTATTATACGATCAACGCTTTAATTCATTATACGTATTACATTTTCTTCTCGGAACTCACTTTCCCTAATCGTTAGGTTTTAAGTCCGCAGGTGAAAAACTGTGTTTTCCATAACTGAAATATTATTGGATATTCTATCTCACCTTGATATTCTATCATTACGTATTTCTCGGAAATTGAAAAATAATTCCCGAGTAGAAATGCGTGAATAGTGTTTTTCAGAAAATTTCTCGTAAAGCTTTTATTTTCGTCTTGGAAATTCAAACACTTTAATTCTACCACGTAGTCAAAATACTACGACATTCCGATATGTCTAGGTCATAGAACGACCTTCAATTATCTTACTCCCATAAATAATTAATTAAATTCATTTAATCCACATAATCAAAATAAAAATTTAATTCTCAAAAATCCAAATTTTCTGGGGCGTTACACTCTTCCCCCCTTATAAGGATTCTGTCCCCAGAATCACGCTAATAATACATACACCATTGAGGAAACATTTTCTTTTATTTTAATCTCAAGTTCCCACAATGCTTCTTCGATATTGTGGTTCTTTCATTTCACCTTCAACAAAGGTATCATCTTATTTTTCATGACTTGTCACTTCTTATCAATAATTTGAGTTGGAAGTTTAAATACTTATTGATGTATTACGCTATCTTCCTCTGATTAATTCTTCTTTTAACTTTAAAATTAGTTGAAACTCAAATTCCTCCTTCAAAATAAGATTATACTTGATCTTCTCTTTATCCTGCATCCTCTTCTTCATTCGCTTGCATTCCTCATTACCTAGGTATAGTTACTTTACTCATTCAAATATCGTGGATTGAGTCTACACTGTGAATAACATTTCTACCACTTCATTCCACAATTTAACCTCTAACTCCATTTTCGTCATTTCCGTTATTAACTCATTTTAAGTTATTAACATCAATAGCTTTTCCCTACCCTTCCTACTTAACGCGTTGGCTTCTACGTTAACTTTCCCGGATTGATATAACATATCAATGTCATAATCTCTTATCCATTCTAATTACTCTCCTTACCTCATATTCAACTCCTTTTGCGTGAAGATATATTTCAAACTCCTAGAGTTCGTGTATATCTCACACTTCTCCCCGCATAAATACTATCTTCAGATTTTTAATTCAAAAACTACAGCTGCCCATTATAGATCATATGTAGGATAGACCTTCTCATAATCCATTAATTGGCGTGATGCATATCTAATGACTTTTCCATGCTACATAAGCACGCAATCTCGTCATCTATACGAAACACCGAGATACACTACAAAATTCCCCATATCATTTGATAGAGATAATACAGGTACCTCACTTAACTTCCCTTTTTAGTTCTTGAAAACTATTTTTTTCTCACTTCCCATTTTGACAATACCAACATGTGATGCTAATGGTACTTTTAATCATAGCACCTCATAAGGGTACCTATCAATTTACCCCTGACTTGCTCAGCGCCTCTTACGAAAAATCTAACTTCCGTACATTAGTCCACCCAATTGACATAACTAGAAACTTGTCATAACTATAACGAGTTCTGAATGTCATCTTAGGTACCTCCTCTTTCTTCCTTACTTTCAACCGACTGTACCCCATACGCAATTCTATCTTAGAAAAATTCTTTGCCCTCTTCAACTGATCAAATAGATCATCGATCCTGGGCCATGGGTATTTATTCTTAACTGCTAACTTACTCCTATTACTATAGTGGATACGCAACCGTAACGACCTATTCATTAACATCCTCCTAACTTGCATCACCGTTAGACAATGAGAGCGTCGCGGTATTTTATTATCGTAATTTACTACCTTGGATTTTCTTAAAAAACCGAAGATTCAAACTTTTATTCTAACAATTTATTCAAGTTCTATGATTAATTAACCCATTCATACCTAGAATTACTTCAAATTCTCTCAACATTATCGGTACTTATCTATCAACACTTGCTTACCATTATTATCCATGAAACTATTTCCACGAATATAATCAACGAAAGTTATTCCCTCCTCCTCTACCGTAATATTTAAAGGTACTTATAATCCCTTTCAGACAGACTCCTAGATGAGTCTTCCCACATGTCTTACACAATTCGAACTTACGCTTAGAATCCCCTTGTCCCACTCTAGTATTCCCGGAGTTAAAATTCTCTCTTTTTGGCATATTGCCACTGGCATTCTCTACCTTGGTTCCTCCCTCTCCCTTGCTCTTATTCTTTCTCTCTTTGTGGTATTGAGTCAATGCCTCACTTCCACCCTTGGCTATAATCGCTTTCTCCAGAATGGTCCCATAGGATGCACTCTGGAACACAGAAATTCCACTATAGAGCTAGGGTTTCAGGCCCTGCTCAAACCTACAAGCCTTCCTCTCCTCCACTGCATACTTGTAGGGAAATAATTCTCGAAGAAAACCTTCTTAAATTGTTCCCACGTTACCACATCTATTCTAGTCCCACCCTAGTGAGCCTCCCACCAAAAGTTGGCTTCCCCTTTCATCATGTAAGTTGCAAAAGGAGTCTTTTGCGCCTCACCTACGTTTTGTAATAACAAATGCCTTCTCTATTTCTATTACCCATGTCTGGGCTTCTAATGGGTCCGTCGTCCCTTTGAACTCCGGCGGACCTAAGCTTTTAAATTCTTTAAAGGTAGTCATTCTGGCTAACCTAGGTTCGGTGGGTACTCTACCCCCGGTTTAGTTAAGTCAGAATTCGGTCATTTTTGAGTCCGCAACTCTATAATGCCAAATATGAATTTTCTCCATTGAAAACCAATGTTTCCAAGCTTAATATCAAAATTCGACTTCCATTCCGAGAATTTCACGAATTCGACGCTTAACGTCCAATCGTGTGAATTCTGGCATAACTTCGTTACTAACGATTTGATCATTGTTCTAAATGGATTCTAACCATCATATAAACATTTCAAACTACTTATTACATTAACTTATTTTCAAATTAGATTTTGACTTATTCTTCATAAGTTCATGGCTTTTCAACTTATAACTTTCATGATTTCATTTACTTATGACTTATTATTGATTTAAGTCCTTTACTCAATGTTCTCATATCATATCCAACATACTAACTTCATATGACAAACATATTACAAGTTCATCATAAGTTATCAACTTAATTAGGTTCAAGTTGCTTCTTCATAACTTATTCGGCTGAAGTCCATTCATAACTCAATTCTTATATGTTATTAGCATACATGTTCATTAATTACACTTCTCTTATCATCCTATTATGATAGAGATGGAAGAATATTGGACACAAGATCATTACCTTTGATGTCTAACTTCTTCTTCTTGGAAAATCTAACAAAGGAAGCTTTGACTTAAAAGTGTTTATTCTCTCTAACACTTAAGTTACTTTGTAAGAGAAAGTTGAAAGGAATTTGATCAAGCAACAAATGAATTATGAGCTCTCTATTTATAGTCTTGACAAAGTGAGGGTAGAATAGTCATTTAGGCCCTCCATCTCCTTATTAACCTCCTTACTGTTCATTACTTTGGCTCTAAGTAAACTTGCTAGCCACATTAATTTCTTGTTCACCACAATACTTGATCATCACATAAAGTATTTGGGCATCACATAAAGTTCTTGCCCATCAAGTCTATCCATGGGTTGCACCATGGATCCTACTTAATCAATGGATCATTATATTGGACTTACTTAATTAATATAGCTTATTCCTTGTTGGGCTTGCATTACAATAGTTTAGGCTTGCATCTAAATTCTCATTGGACTCTACCAATTTCCTATTCAATCCTACAAGTCCATTACATTTGGCTTGAAGCCTTATAACGTATAATTTACGTATTAATCTCATATTTTACTTCGTATACTTATTCACATACGACATACCATCATTCATTCATACTCGTATAACACCTCGTATTATACTCGTATTCATTACCTCGTACAATACTTACGTATTATATGATCAACGCTTTAATTTATTATACGCATTACATTTTCTTCTCGGAACTCACTTTCCCTAATCGTTAGGTTTTAAGTCCGCAGGTGAAAAACTGTGTTTTCCATAACTGAAATATTATCGGATATTCTATCTCACCTTGATATTCTATCATTACGTATTTCTCGAAAATTCAAAAATAATTCCCGAGTAGAAATGCGTGAATAGTGTTTTTCGAAAAATTTCTAAGTAAAGCTTTTATTTTCGTCTTGGAAATTCAAACACTTTAATTCTACCACGTAGTCAAAATACTACGACATTCGAGATATGTCCAGTCGTATGAATCGACCTTTCAATTAGCTTACTCCCATAAATAATTAATTAAATTCATTTAATCCACATAATCAAAATAAAATTTAATTCTCAAAAATCTAAATTTTCTACGGGAGTTACATTGATCATTATAAATTATATTCTAATAATAATTAATTTTATAGTAGAAATATTTTTATTAATTATTTTCCATGAAAATATGATTATTATATTATTTAAATAATATATGAAATGATTATTAGAATTATTATAATAAATATTTTATTATATGAATTTGTTCGATTATTTAAGTTAATTATTTTAACTTAATTAATAATGCTATAAATGTAAGATAAATCAGATATGGAATCCAAACCCTAATTTTGGATTTTTGACTAAGGAATGAGAATAATAATATAATATTAATTATATTTTTATTTTTCAGTGCAATATATATGTACTGTATGTATAGACTGAAAATGGTTGGTCAATTATGATATATCAGTAGAAAACCTAGAAGTTCTGTGATTTGAAACTCAAACCGGAGTTTAAGATCGGTCAAAAATTGTGTTAATATGATTATAACAAGTGTTAGAATTATAATATTAATTAGGAAAAACCCTAATTGTTGGAAACCCTAATTGTGAAATTAGAAATCCTAATTTCCTAATTGAAAACCCTAAATTAATATTTAGAAACCCTAATTTCTATATTAGGTAACCCTAATTAGTAATTATAAAACCTAATTGTTAATTATAAACCCTAATTGCAAAGTTTAGCAAGCTTAATTATAATTAGTAAATGTTTAAACCTAATTTTTATTTTAAGTAATTAGTAACCCCAATTGATTGGGTAACCCTAATTATTAATTTTAAACCCTAATGTTCCTGTATAATGTAATTAGAAACCTAATCTAATTAAGGAAAACTGTAATTTTTATTAAGAGGCTATTTTTTTTATTTTAAACCCAAGTTGGAAATCCTACAATTTTGTGTTAAACCTTAGGGTTAAACCCTAAGGGTCAAACACTAAGGGTTTGACAAGTTACAAGCTTGCCATTAAATTTGAAAGACAAAAGACCATTTTGCTGTTATTGTATAATTGAAGTTTACTTGTAAATCTAGCAAAATTTGAGTTGTTCAACCACTCTTACCAACCCCATCTGAATGATATAGATACAACTCAGCCAATCTACCAGCCATATACATTGCATACAAGACATTTATAGGATCAAAGAGAGAGAGAAAATTCATTTTAAGTCTCTTTTGTGACCAAACACTCAACTAATCCTCTCTCTTTCAAAACCTATGAAATTATAAGGCATTTCAGTTCCAAAACCAAGCCCCACGAAATCCACTAGCAAAATTAGAAGCCTAGAATCCAAATTTTTTAAACTGAAGTATAAACCCTAAACTAGAAATCTGATCTTGATCAATGTGTTATATATTATGATTTTTGTGAGACCCCAGATTTTATCAATAAAGATTTAAATTTTGTTGAAATAATTTTTTAATATTATGGTGTGAATTTAAGATAATATTATAGTTGTGGGTAGTATTTATAAATTTTGCAAAGTATGCAAGTGGTTATATTATATTCGATTGGTCGGGGAATATTCGGTTTAGCGGGGAAATATTCGCACAACGACTCAATCATTGGTGGACCCCACAATGTAATTATTGTCGGATTGAGAAAACGACAAAATATTTTATTGAAATAACGCGGAAGTTTTACCGTGGTTATTGTTGAACTACTCGGTAGTAAAAGTACAGTAATAAGTGTGGTTGCATAGTAGCACACGGTATTGATTATTGATGCTTATGTGAGAAGTCACTCAGTTTGATTCCATTATTGTCGATTAATAATATGAATTATTATAGCGATAATGACGTTTTGTTTTATTCAGTATTATTAACGTAATAAAATGCGAAACATCTTTTATATAAAATAGAATACTTTATTAAAGTTATTCTATAAATAGAATATATTATATTTTATTATGCATAGTGTTGCATAGTGTTTTGCATAGTGTTTGCATAGTAAAATGTTTTTATATAAATAGAATATATTATATTTTATTTAAAAGATTTTTCTTTAAATATGGACCGCCAGATTAAAGTAAATCAATCTGGACCGTTCATGGATTAGTTACTATGCATTCCATTTTCCTATAAATAGAAGCTCATTCCTTCATATTTTCTTACGAATTCATTGAAACTCTAGAGAGAGAAATTATAGAGAGAAGCTATAGAGAGAAAGTTATAGAAAGAAGAAGAGTATTCTCGCTACTTCACTACTTCTATATTAGGTTCTTTTTACGGTAAGGGTGTTATTCTTTCTTCTTGAAGAGAACTTCAGTTATTCCATTCACTATTATTCTATTGGAATAACCTGTAAAAGTGATATACTCTATACATAACCTGTATATGCGGCATATCCTATACTTGGTGAAATCCTTATGTTATTCCATTCTTATTTATTCTGTTGGAATAACCTGTATACGCGGTTTACCCTATACTTGGTGACATTCTTCTATTATTCTGCTTGGAACATCCATCTGTGTGTTTTTACACCTACACGGTTCCGCTTTTTATTATTCTGTTGGAACATCCTCGTCATGTGTTTTACACACCACCGGTTCCGCCTCTTTATCATTCTCATTGGAATATCCTATCTGCATGTGTTTTACACCGGATGCAGTTCCATCTTTATTATTCTGTTGGAACATCCTGGCACAATTGTGAATTTCACGACTGGTTCCGTTATTATTATTACTGTTGAATAACTTTACTATGCTGCAATCTGCATGCATGGTGATTTCTTTTGTTATTCCATTCTTTATTATACCCAGGTTGGTTAAAACTTTGACTTCTATACTCCATGAAATTAGTAGAATATCCTTGATATTTGCGTTTCATCCATATCTTTCATGGAAATATTCTTCCGATCATTCTTGAATTTTACTCTACTAAACAAATCATGTTGACAATTTGACGTTAATAATTCATGGATTAAATAATTCTTGAACTTGTTTTATTGAATTACTATGTCATTGTCATCATCCTCATGTTATATTATGTTATCTTTGGCTTACGTGCATAGATGAACTTAGTATGATTATGACCGAGGATCATTCGGTATAATCATGACTTGATATAAATGATGTGACAAAAGTCCTCGGTGGCACATAATGCGATGATGGAAAGTTTTGGTATGATTATGACCGAGGGGTAATTCGGTATAGTCATGACCATTGATAATTTGATGAAAATCCTTGGCCGTGAGTACGAGATGATTAGATGTGGTGGTTTATTTATTAAGTTTGAGTCTCGTGATAAAAATTGATGAAAACCTTTTAAAACCTAAAAGATAGTAGACTTTATTCTCTACTTGACTCTTTTAATGGATTGCTTATTCATTGCGCAGCTTAAACCGTTTGTCTATTGTATTTTATCGGTTTAACATCTGTTGAAGGCTAATGATAATTTATTCTCGCATTATCTTAGTCAAAATATTTCTTCTTTGGGCTAGTTGAGCTCACCCTTTTCTTTCACTTTATTCTCTTGAAATGAGAACATAGCTGGGACGAGTCGGGGAACGAAGTAATGGTCCAGAGGATAGCATTAGTAGTCCTCACTATTCTGTGAAATAGTGTGATAATAGTTGTAATGAGGACTCCTTTTGAGTTTGTATAATATCTAGTAGACAATATTTGTATTCAAACTCATAGTTTATGTCGTATTGTACACGACAGTTATATTAGTAAGTTGTATTTGAATTTATGTACCATGTAAGTGGCGACCCAAGATGGGTGACGTATACCTAATTTTGGGGGCGTCACAATTGGTATCAGAGCTTAGGGATATGATCCCTGGCTAAGATGTGAGATAAGAACTAGGAGGGAGAGACGGAAATTCCTTCGCTAGTATGACCTACCTAAGTTTATTTGGTATTTAATTGGTCATTAGGAGTATAGGGATAATATGTTGCATGTTAATTAACCCTTGTTTTGTGACGGTGTTTGTATTTAGATGTTGTGAATAGGGCTCCGGTTATTGGAGCGCGATAATGAGTCGACTCAACCAAAAGGTAATGACCAACAACACGATAATAATCATACTGGGGTGGTAACGGTCATCTAACAACGATAACCATCGTGGGGATATTATCATGCCAAGAATGGTAACCACTTGGTGGTAATCATGGCCAAGATAATAGAAGTGGAAATTTCAAGAAGAGAAGGTCATTTAGCTCGATTTTGTCGTGCACCAAAGTCAAGTCCAAATTGGGGCGGTGGCACCAAAGGCGGATCTGATATAAAACAAAGTCGGTGGTTTCATGAAGAGCGTTTTTTCGTGACTTCTCAAAAGTGGGTAACTTAACGAAGTTAGCACGGGTTAGTTAATTATAAATTCTTGCGAAGTCTATACCTTATTAGATACAGGTTCTACCCATTCTTTTATCTCTTTTGCTTGCGTTCAACGTTTAAATTTGACTCCGGAGAAATTAGACTTTTATTTATCTATTGAAACTTCGTTGGGAGAAACCTTCTTTACCTCCACTGTTTATAAATCTTGTTTGATTCAAATAAACACTTTCACGTTACCTGTCGATCTTATCCTTTTGAAAATACTTGCCTTTGATGTGATTTTAGGAATCAATTGGTTAACTACTCATCATGCTTTTCGTAAGGTTGTTAGCTTTTATATTCCTAACCAACCTGTTATACGAATTCAAAGTAACCAAACCACTAAAGTCAATCATTGTCATATCAAGCCATAAGTAAAGAGCCCCGATCCTTTCGTTGTTGACTTCCTTGTGTAGAATGCACCGAAGCCAGACTTTCTGTAGGCGACGTCGTGAATGAAGATGGCAAGTTTATAGGTATCATTGTGAGATGCTATCTAGGTTAAGGGATAGAAGTCACAGTTGGTATCAATGTGACGTACTATCCAAGTCTTGGACGAGAGTAACAGTTTTGAATGATATTTCTATCATTAATAAATTTCCTGACGTATTCTTGAAAATTTTCTAGTCTACCCTAGAGCGTGAAATCGAATTTTGTATTGACCACAATACAAAAACCCAATTCTTAAACCCTCAAATATTTCTTCAACTAAAAGGATCTGTTTACGTGGATTATGATGAAAGTCATAATAAAAGTATAGAACTAATAAAAATCATGGGTATATGAAGTATTAGTAAGTTTTATGATGAGTTATGTTGGTTATTATGTGAAAACATGAAAGTTTCTTAGAAATCACAAAGAGTTGAAAATCAGATTTTGGTGAAAAACGTAACATGAAATTCAATTGACCATATCTCTTATTATATTTTGAATTTTTGAATGTGGTCAAGTCCTAGAGTTAGATCTATGAGTTACCTAACTAATCCAAGTGGAATTACTGGAAAAGGTGTTGTAGATTTTTGTGTGGACTGATTTTAGCAAAGGAGCCCAAAGCTGTAAATTTCAAAAATGCTACTGCCCAGAAACTTTAAGGGGCTGTTTCGGCCACTTAAATTATGAGAAAAATTCTGGCCTTTAGGGACATGAAGGTATATGGTATAAAGTATCTCCTGTCCAAAAATGAGCTCATTCTGACTTAAAATGAGCAAGTTGTGACTATTTTAATATTTAGGTTTTTTCTGACGAAAAACGCTATAACCGGAGTTCTATAACTCCGATGACCATGAAATTTAAACTAGAAGCTCACGTTAACATGTGTAAGGTCCTGCCAAGATTTGAGAATTTTTGGAGTTAAACTTGAGGTAGCTAATTTCTTAAGGAATTAAGTGGAAATTGATTTTTGAAAAATAGTAAATGAATTTTAAAAATTCCGAGAAAAATATATTTTCATTATGGGACTATATTATGCTAAATCCCAGAAAAGAAATATTTTTGGGACTGATTTGGTATTTTCATGAAAATAGTTTAGTTACTGAACATATGAGTTAAATATGTTATGTGAAGTAACAAAAGTTGAAAATAGGATTTTATGGCTAAAGAATCCTATATAGAGTATATGCATATTTTTTTTGAGGATTTGATAATTGGTAATGATATCTTATGAGTATGGCATTTTGAATGATTAAATGCATTATATGGTAAAGCGTAAACAATTGAGATAAATTGTTTATAAATTTAAGAAGTGATTAAAATATTGTTATAATATTAATGATATTAGATTATGAGATTATTAAGTGATTGATAACATGGGGATATTCTTGAATCTGGATAAATTATATTATAAATGTTTAATATTTATCCTTTATCTTATCCGATTGATTCTTTATATCATTATCCTCATGTTTATATATTTTTTTAAAGTCATCTGTGGCTTAGAAGGCATAGATGGACTTGGTATGATTATGACCGAGGATTGTTCGGTATAATCATAACCGTAATTGAAAACACAATTATCTTTGGTCAGTAGTGCATGGATAATTTGTGGTCGTGATACTAATGAATATCCTTAGCACTCAGAGTGCGGGGATGATTCGACGATGTGGATTAATTATTGAAATTTGAGTCTCAAAGAATGAAATATTAATTCATGGATGTGTTCAAAGTCATTTGTGGGCTTACGTGCATAGATGGACTTGGTATGATTATGACCAGGGATCATTCGGTATAATCATAACCGTAATTGAAAACACAATTATCTTTGGCCGTAGTGCATGGATAATTTGTGGTCGTGATACTAATGAATATCCTTGGCCCATGTAGTGCATGGGATGATTCGACGATGTGGATTAATTATTGAGCTGAGTCTCAGCAATGAAATATTAATTCATGGATGTGTTCAAAGTCATCTGTGGCTTACGTGCATAGATGGACTTGGTATGATTATGACCAGGGATCATTCGGTATAATCATAACCGTAATTGAAAACACAATTATCTTTAGCCGTAGTGCATGGATAATTTGTGGTCGTGATACTAATGAATACACGATTATCTTTGGCCGTAGTGCATGGATAATTTGTGGTCGTGATACTAATGAATATCCTTGGCCTGTAGTGCAGGGATGATTCGATGATATGGATTAATTATTGAGCTGAGTCTCAGCAATGAAATATTAATTCATTGATGTGGTAAAAGTCATCTTTGGCCGTAGTGCATTGATAGACTTGGTATGATTATGACCACGGATTATTCGGTATAATCATGACCGTAATTGAAAACACGAATATCCTTAGCCAGTAGTGCATGGATAATTCATGGTTGTGATACTATTAAGCTGAGTCTCAGCATTAGTGGTTTTACAGTTGTATATCTTTGGCCTGTAGTGCAAAGATGAATTGTTAATGAATATCTTTGGCGGATTGCGAAGATGAATTTAATATTTTTAACGATAAAGGTATTCAAGGTACCCTCACCTCTTTATCATATCAGGTACGTACCCTAATTTCGAGGGCGAAATTCCATAAGGAGGGGAGATTGTGAGACCCCAGATTTTATCAATAAAGATTTAAATTTTGTTGAAATAATTTTTTAATATTATGGTGTGAATTTAAGATAATATTATAGTTGTGGGTAGTATTTATAAATTTTGCAAAGTATGCAAGTGGTTATATTATATTCGATTGGTCGGGGAATATTCGGTTTAGCAGGGAATATTCGCATAACGACTCAATCATTGGTGGACCCTACAATGTAATTATTGTCGGATTGAGAAAATGACAAAAATATTTTATTGAAATAACTACGGAAGTTTTACCGTGGTTCTTGTTGAACTACTCTGTAGTAAAAATACAAGAATAAGTGTGGTTGCATAGTAGCACACCAGTATTGATTATTGATGCTTATGTGAGAAGTCACTCGGTTTGATTCCATTATTGTTTATTAATAATATGAATTATTATAATGATAATGACGTTTTTGTTTTATTCAGATTATTAACGTAATAAAATGAAACATCTTTTATATAAAATAGAATACTTTATTAAAGTTATTCTATAAATAGAATATATTATATTTTATTATGCATAGTGTTGCATAGTGTTTTGCATAGTGTTTGCATAGTAAAATGTTTTTATATAAATAGAATATATTATATTTTATTTAAAAGATTTTTCTTTAAACATGGACCGTCAGATTAAAGTAAATCAATCTGGACCGTTCATGGATTAGTTACTATGCATTCCATTTTCCTATAAATAGAAGCTCATTCCTTCATTATTTTCTTACGAATTCATTGAAACTCTAGAGAGAAAATTATAGAGAGAAGCTATAGAGAGAAAGTTATAGAAAGAAGAAGAGTATTCTCGCTACTTCACTACTTCTATATTCAGCCTCTTTTACGGTAAGAAGTGTTATTCTTTCTTCTTGAAGAGAACTTCATTATTCCATTCACTATTATTACTACGCTGAATAACTCAGAAAAAAGTGATATACCCTATACATAACCTTTGTATATGCGGCATATCCTATACTTGGTGAAATCCTTATGTTATTCCATTCTTATTTATTCATTGGAATAACTTTGATACGCTGGTTTACCCTATACTTGGTGACATTCTTCTATTATTCTCGTTGGAACATCCTCATACATGTTTTTACACCTTACTGGTTCCGCTTTTATTATTACTGTGGAACATCCTCGCATGCAGTTTTACAATTAGGACTGGTTCCGCTCTTTATCATTCATTGGAATATCCTATCTCATGTGTTTTACACCCGGATCCGTTCCATCTTTATTATTCTGTGGAACATCCCATCGGTTGTGAATTTCACCCCACTGGTTCCGTTATTATTATTATTACATTGGAATAACTTTGTCATGCCAAGTAAATCTGCATTTATGGTGATTTCTTTTGTTTTATGTGTTAGATCTCTTCATTTATATGTGTACTACTAGCTGGAACCGTTAAATCACCATAACATCAACCAAAAATCGGTTAAACCAAGGCACAAAGTAGCTATCAAGCACTGCCTGGGTTTTTGGGTAACCCAGAAAACCCAGGAAGGGCCTGACAACCACTTTGGACCTCCTGATCATGTATTTGATGCTTGTTATAACCATGTTTATTGTTGGATCATGTAGACCTATACTAACACTACAAGATCTTATCAATATCATGCCATGAAACACATTACACACTATTTTAATCTTTGTCAAACATGGTCCCTCGTTCACTGTCTATAGAGTTCTGGGTTTGGCCAAGAACATGAAGAACACCTATAGCGACGGTTTTGTCGCTATATAGGGTCTCTTCAGAAACAATTTCTTTATCAAATTATTATTTTTATTAAATAATTAGAAAAAAATAGTTTTTAATTATGAAATATATAAAATAAATTCCTAAAAATTATTTTAAAGTCTGAAAATTAGGTTTTAATAATTTTTAATATATTTCATAAATATTTAAGATTTTTGAAATATTAAAGTTATTTAATTTATTTAATTATTATATTAAATAAATTATTTAAAAATGATTTTAATACGTGAAATATCATTTAAAATTATATTATGATATAAACAAATACTTTAATTTATTTTTAATGACTTTTAATATTTTGTGATGAATTTCATTATTAAATTAATATTAATGGTAATTAAGTTACTTAATAAATGCATTCAATAAATTAATTAAAAATTATTTTATTATATTAAAAATTATTTTAAAAATAATAAGGTATTTAAAATTATTTTAAGTTATAAAACATAACTTTCAATATTTAAAGGAAAATTTTATTAATTAATTTAATATTAATGATATTAGAATTATTTAATAATTGTGTTAAATAATTTAGTTTAAAAATGATTTTAATATTATAAAAATTATTTAAAATAAAAATAAAGTGTTTAAAAATATTTTAAGTTATAAAATATAACTTTTAATATTTAAAGGATAATTTTATTAATAATTTAATATTAATGATATTAAATTTATTTTATAATTATATTAAATAAATAGTTTTATAAAATTTTTATTAATTTAAAAATCATTTAAAAGGATATAAATGAATTAAAATATATTTTAAGTTATAATTAATTATTTTTAATATTTTGATAAGTAATGCATTAATATTTAAATATTAATGGTTATTATTTAAAAGTGATTTTAAATGTTTTAAAAATCATTTAAGAGTAATATTAGTACTTTAAAAAATATTATGAGTTATTATAAATAACTTTAATATTTTGGCAATGGTTTCATTAATAGTTTAATATTAATTAAATATTAATGATAATAGAATTATTTAATATTTAAATCATTTAATAATGATTCGATATTTGAAAAATCATGATAAATTATAATAATTGCTTAAAAAGTATTATAAGTCATTTAAAAATAAAGTTGACCAATTATTCAAGTTATATTGCATATTCTATCTCACCTCGATATTCTATCATTACATATTTTTCAAAAATTCAAAAATAATTCCCGAGTAAAAATGCGTGAATAGTTTTTTTCAGAAAATTTCTGGGAAAGCTTTTATTTTCGTCTTGGAAATTCAAACACTTTAATTCTACCACGTAGTCAAAATAGTACGACATTCTGATATGTCTAGGTCATAGAACGACATTCAATTAGCTTACTCCCATAAATAATTAATTAAATTCATTTAATCCACATAATCAAAATAAAAATTTAATTCTCAAAAATCCAAATTTTCTGGGGTGTTACATTGATCATTATAAATTATATTCTAATAATAATTAATTTTATAGTAGAAATATTTTTATTAATTATTTTCCATGAAAATATGATTATTATATTATTTAAATAATATATGAAATGATTATTAAATTATTATAATAAATATTTTATTATATGAATTTGTTCGGATTATTTAAGTTAATTATTTTAACTTAATTAATAATGCTATATATCAAGATAAATCGAGATATTGAATCCAAACCCTAATTTTGGATTTTGGCTAAGAAATGAGAATAATAATATAATATTAATTATATTTTGATTTTTTAGTGCTATAAATATGTTTTGTATGTATAGACTGACAATGGTTGGTTAATTATGATATATCAGTAGAAAACCTAGTAGTTCTGTGATTTAAAACTCAAACCGGAGTTTAAGATCGGTCAAAAATTGTGTTAATATGATTATAACAAGTGTTAGAATTATAATTTTAATTAGGAAAAACCCTAATTGTTGGAAACCCTAATCGTGAAATTAGAAATCCTAATTTCCTAATTGAAAACCCTAAATTAATATTTAGAAACCCTAATTTCTATATTAGGTAACCCTAATTAATAATTATAAAACCTAATTGCTAATTGTAAACCCTAATTGCAAAGTTTAGCAAGCTTAATTATAATTATTAAATGTTTAAACCTAATTTTTATTTTAAGTAATTAGTAACCCCAATTGATTGGGTAACCCTAATTACTAATTTTAAACCCTAATGTTCCTGTATAATGTAATTAGAAACCTAATGTAATTAAGGAAAACCCTAATTTTTATTTAGAAACTATTTTTTTTATTTTAAACCCAAGTTGGAAATCCCACAAATTTGTGCTAAACATTAGGGTTTAACCCTAAGGGTCAAACACTAAGGGTTTAACAAGTTATAAACTTGCCATTAAATTTGAAAGACAAAAGACCATTTTGCCCTTATTGTATAATTGAAGTTTACTTGTAAATCTAGCAAAATTTGAGTTGTTCAACCACTCTTACCAACCCCATCTGAATGATATAGATACAACTCAGCCAATCTACCAGCCATATACATTGCATACAAGACATTTATAGGATCAAAAAGAGAGAGAAAAATCATTTTAAGTCTCTTTTGTGACCAAACACTTAACCAATCCTCTCTCTTTCAAAACCTATGAAATTATATGGCATTTCAGTTCCAAAACCAAGCCCCACGAAATACACTAGCAAAATCAGAAGCCTAGAATGCAAATTTTTTAAACTGGAGTATAAACCCTAAACTAGAAATCTGATCTTGATCAATGTGTTATATGTTATGATTTTATGTTAAAACATGTTGTTTGTAGTCTAACTAAGTGATCTTGGTTGTTACTTCCTAGATCCATAACATTAATATGCTTGAAATTAAGTTTTAAGAAAATCTGGGAAAAAAATTTGCGTGTCTGACGACGTAATGTCAGACTCTGTAAACCTTTGTATGTTATGTGTTTTTGTTGTTTAAAGCTTTGATCGTGTATTATGCTATGAGATCTTGGATTTGGAACTTGAATTAAAGTCAGAACATGAACAAATCGAAAGTTATGACTGGTCAAACATAGTTGACCAACCATGACTTTCCTTTTTCTGGGTAACCCAGAATTTCCCAGGTCGGTCTGACAGCTTGTTCTTTGGCTTTGATCTTGTAGGTTATACGTGTTTTGTATATGTTGTTATATCAGTGTTATAGTATGTTAGATGGACTTCAACCTCATGCCTTTATATCACTTGTACATCAAAATGGATGAAAGTAGTAACCGGTCAAAGTAGCTAAGTAGTTCACGTTTACGGTTTTCTGGGAAACCCAGAAAATCTATGAACCCGGTTTCTGACAAGATTTGACCAGCATGTATCTAGAGATTTTGTTGTTGATTTATGTGTTTTATGTGTTAGATCTCTTCATTTATATGTGTACTACTAGCTGGAACCGTTAAATCACCATAACATCAACCAAAAATCGGTTAAACCAAGGCACAAAGTAGCTATCAAGCACTGCCTGGGTTTTTGGGTAACCCAGAAAACCCAGGAAGGGCCTGACAACCACTTTGGACCTCGTGATCTTGTATTTGATGCTTGTTATAACCATGTTTATTGTTGGATCATGTAGACCTATACTAACACTACAAGATCTTATCAATATCATGCCCTGAAACACATTACACACTATTTTAATCTTTGTCAAACATGGTCCCTCGTTCACCGCTGCCATGGAGTTACGGGTTTGGCGAAGAACATGAAGAACACCTATAAGCGACGGTTTGTCATCGCTATAAATGGCGCTTTCTACCGACAATTTCTTTATCAAATTATTATTTTTATTAAATAATTAGAAAAAAATAGTTTTAATTATGAAATATATAAATAAATTCCTAAAAATTATTTTAAAAGTCCTAAAATTAGGTTTTAATAATTTTAATATATTTCATAAATATTTAAGATTTTTGAAATATTAAAGGTATTTAATTTATTTAATTATTATATTAAATAAATTATTTAAAAATGATTTTAATACGTGAAATATCATTTAAAATTATATTATGATATAAACAAATACTTTAATTTATTTTAAATGACTTTTAATATTTTGTGATGAATTTCATTATAAAATTAATATTAATGGTAATTAAGTTACTTAATAAATGCATTCAATAAATTAATTAAAAATTATTTTATTATATTAAAAATTATTTTAAAATAATAAGGTATTTAAAATTATTTTAAGTTATAAAACATAACTTTCAATATTTAATGGAAAATTTTATTAATTAATTTAATATTAATGATATTAGAATTATTTAATAATTGTGTTAAATAATTTAGTTTAAAAATGATTTTAATATTATAAAAATCATTTAAAATAAAAAAAAAGTGTTTAAAAGTATTTTAAGTTATAAAATATAACTTTTAATATTTAAAGGATAATTTCATTAATAATTTAATATTAATGATATTAAATTTATTTTATAATTATATTAAATAAATATTTTTATAAAAATTTTATTAATTTAAAAATCATTTAAAAAGGATATAAATGAATTAAAAATATTTTAAGTTATAATTAATTATTTTGAATATTTTGATAAGTAATGCATTAATATTTAAATATTAATAGTTATTATTTAAAAGTGATTTTAAATGTTTTAAAAATCATTTAAGAGTAATATTAGTACTTTAAAATATTATGAGTTATTATAAATAACTTTAATATTTTGGCAATGGTTTCATTAAAAGTTTAATATTAATTTAATATTAATGATAATAAAATTATTTAATATTTAAATCATTTAATAATGATTACGATATTTGAAAAATCATGATAAATTATAATAATTGCTTAAAAAGTATTATAAGTCATTTAAAAATAAAGTTGACCACTGTTCAAGTTATATTGCATATTCTATCTCACCTCGATATTCTATCATTACATATTTTTCAAAAATTCAAAAATAATTCCCGAGTAGAAATGCGTGAATAGTTTTTTTCAGAAAATTTCTCGGAAAGCTTTTATTTTCGTCTTGGAAATTCAAACACTTTAATTCTACCACGTAGTCAAAATACTACGACATTTCGATATGTCTAGGTCATAGAACGACCTTCAATTAGCTTACTCCCATAAATAATTAATTAAATTCATTTAATCCACATAATCAAAATAAAAATTTAATTCTCAAAAATCCAAATTTTCTGGGGTGTTACATTGATCATTATAAATTATATTCTAATAATAATTAATTTTATAGTAGAAATGTTTTTATTAATTATTTTCCATGAAAATATGATTATTATATTATTTAAATAATATATGAAATGATTATTAGAATTATTATAATAAATATTTTATTATATGAATTTGTTCAGATTATTTAAGTTAATTATTTTAACTTAATTAATAATGTTATATATGCAAGATAAATCAGATATGGAATCCAAACCCTAATTTTGGATTTTTGGCTAAGAAATGAGAATAATAATATAATATTAATTATATTTTGATTTTTTAGTGCTATAAATATGTATTGTATGTATAGACTGACAATGGTTGGTCAATTATGATATATTAGTAGAAAACCTAGTAGTTCTGTGATTTGAAACTCAAACCGAAGTTTAAGATCGGTCAAAAATTGTGTTAATATGATTATAACAAGTGTTAGAATTATAATATTAATTAGGAAAAACCCTAATTGTTGGAAACCCTAATCGTGAAATTAGAAATCCTAATTTCCTAATTGAAAACCCTAAATTAATATTTAGAAACCCTAATTTCTATATTAGGTAACCCTAATTAGTAATTATAAAACCTAATTGCTAATTGTAAACCCTACTTGCAAAGTTTAGCAAGCTTAATTATAATTAGTAAATGTTTAAACCTAATTTTTATTTTAAGTAATTAGTAACCCCAATTGATTGGGTAACCCTAATTACTAATTTTAAACCCTAATGTTCCTGTATAATGTAATTAGAAACCTAATGTAATTAAGGAAAACCCTAATTT
This sequence comes from Panax quinquefolius, assembly GCA_020205615.1. Lineage (NCBI taxonomy): Eukaryota > Viridiplantae > Streptophyta > Magnoliopsida > Apiales > Araliaceae > Panax > Panax quinquefolius. The sequence goes on from CM035158.1 coordinate 62,423,227, forward strand.
TTATTTAGAAACTATTTTTTTTATTTTAAACCCAAGTTGGAAATCCCACAAATTTGTGCTAAACATTAGGGTTTAACCCTAAGGGTCAAACACTAAGGGTTTGACAAGTTATAAACTTGCCATTAAATTTGAAAGACAAAAGACCATTTTGCCCTTATTGTATAATTGAAGTTTACTTGTAAATCTAGCAAAATTTGAGTTGTTCAACCACTCTTACCAACCCCATCTGAATGATATAGATACAACTCAGCCAATCTACCAGCCATATACATTGCATACAAGACATTTATAGGATCAAAAAGAGAGAAAAAAAAATCATTTTAAGTCTCTTTTGTGACCAAACACTCAACCAATCCTCTCTCTTTCAAAACCTATGAAATTATAAGGCATTTCAGTTCCAAAACCAAGCCCCACGAAATACACTAGCAAAATCAGAAGCCTAGAATGCAAATTTTTTAAACTGGAGTATAAACCCTAAACTAGAAATCTGATCTTGATCAATGTGTTATATGTTATGATTTTATGTTAAAACATGTTGTTTGTAGTCTAACTAAGTGATCTTGGTTGTAACTTCCTAGATCCATAACATTAATATGCTTGAAATTAAGTTTTAAGAAAATCTGAAAAAAAATTTGTGCGTGACGGCGTAATGTCAGACCCTGTAAACCTTTGTATGTTATGTGTTTTTGTTGTTTAAAGCTTTGATCGTGTATTATGCTATGAGATCTTGGATTTGGAACTTGAATTAAAGTCAGAACATGAACAAATCGAAAGTTATGACTGGTAAAACATAGTTGATCGACCATGACTTTCCTTTTTCTGGGTAACCCAGAATTTCCCAGGTCGGTTTGACAGCTTGTTCTTTGGCTTTGATCTTGCAGGTTATACGTGTTTTGTATATGTTGTTATATCAGTGTTATAGTATGTTAGATGGACTTCAACCTCATGCCTTTATATCACCTGTACATCAAAATGGATGAAAGTAGTAACCGGTCAAAGTAGCTAAGTAGTTCACGTTTACGGTTTTACGAAACCCCGTAAAATCTATGAACACTGAGCTTCGACAAGATTTGACCAGCATGTATCTAGAGATTTTGTTGTTGATTTATGTGTTTTATGTGTTAGATCTCTTCATTTATATGTGTACTACTAGCTGGAACCGTTAAATCACCATAACATCAACCAAAAATCGGTTAAACCACGGACAAAGTAGCTATCAAACCTTCGCTGGGTTTTGGGTAACCCAAAAAACCCAGGAAGGGCCTGACAACCACTTTGGACCTCCTGATCTTGTATTTGATGCTTGTTATGACCATGTTTATTGTTGGATCATGTAGACCTATACTAACACTACAAGATCTTATCAATATCATGCCCTGAAACACATTACACACTATTTTAATCTTTGTCAAACATGGTCCCTCGTTCACTGTCTATGGAGTTCTGGGTTTGGCCAAGAACATGAAGAACACCTATAGCGACGGTTTTGATCGCTATAGGCAGTCTTTACCGACAATTTCTTTATCAAATTATTATTTTTATTAAATAATTAGAAAAAAATAGTTTTTAATTATGAAATATATAAAATAAATTCCTAAAAATTATTTTAAAGTTTGAAAATTAGGTTTTAATAATATTTCATAAATATTTAAGATTTTTGAAATATTAAAGGTATTTAATTTATTTAATTATTATATTAAATAAATTATTTAAAATGATTTTAGTACGTGAAAAATCATTTAAAATTATATTATGATATAAACAAATATTTTAAGTTATTTTTAATGACTTTTAATATTTTATGATGAATTTCATTATGAAATTAATATTAATGGTAATTAAGTTAATTGATAAATGCATTCAATAAATTAATTAAAAATTATTTTATTATATTAAAAATCATTTTAAATAATAATAAGGTATTTAAAAATATTTTAAGTTATAAAATATAACTTTCAATATTTAAAGGAAAATTTTATTAATTAATTTAATATTAATGATATTAGAATTATTTAATAATTGTGTTAAATAATTTAGTTTAAAAATAATTTTAATATTATAAAAATCATTTAAAATAAAAATAAAGTGTTTAAAAGTATTTTAAGTTATAAAATATAACTTCTAATATTTAAAGGATAATTTCATTAATAATTTAATATTAAAGATATTAATGATATTAAATTTATTTAATAATTATATTAACTAAATAGTTTTGAAATGGTTTTATTAATTTAAAAATAGATATAAATGAATTTTAAATATTTTAAGTTATAATTAATTATTTTTAATATTTTGATAAGTAATGCATTAATATTTAAATATTAATGGTAATTATTTAAAAGTGATTTTAAATGTTTTAAAAATCATTTAAGAGTAATATTAGTACTTTAAAAATATTATGAGTTATTATAAATAACTTTAATATTTTGGCAATGGTTTCATTAATAGTTTAATATTAATTAAATATTAATGATAATAGAATTATTTAATATTTAAATCATTTAATAATGATTCCGATATTTGAAAAATCATGATAAATTATAATAATTGCTTAAAAAGTATTATAAGTCATTTAAAAATAAGTTGACCACTGTTCAAGTTATATTGAATTGCAGGATAGAGTCTTAGACTCGATAATTACCCGATAAAGCCGTTGGTACACCGACATGTTTCAAAAATTGATCTGGACTTAGATAATTTGATTAGATACGTGTTTGTTTGTGACCCTATGATTTAAACAAACATGTGTGATGATGTGATTAGGTTATGTCTTTGGCTTAATAAGCGATTATGTGTTACGATATGTTATTCTAATAAGTAAAATGATCTTATTACTGATAGGTTGTTATACAAAAGATAAAATCTAAGTTACGTTTTGTAAGCAGCAGACCAGGCAAGTATCCTACCTTTGCATTTTCACTATGCAATAGATATAAGTAAGAAAGTTTCAGAATTATATTATAATTGTGTCAGATTATTAACCCTATTGTTATATATATATATATATATATATATATATATATATATATATATTATATCCGATCATTGATTATCAACATGGTATTATATTGTAATTCAGATATATATTTTGCTCGTTAATTTCTATATATGGTTATACAAGTGTCCCCACTTGGATAATCATTGTATTTAATCACATGTTGATACACATTTATTAATTACCAGTATATATATATATATATATTTATATATATATGTTGAATTATAAATTATTGTTGAATAAGATGAAACCTTACTATTATCCAACCGAATTATTTTGGTTTGGAATTTTGACTAAGTATGAACATCCCATACATGGGAAAAAAAATTTGTGTGCCAAAGGCGGATAGATGAACGATAATATCGTTCTTGCATGTAGTATGGATCAATACAGGGCATAACGGGCTGATCACCCCTCATGCCTGTACGTTAAGACGGTTTACAGATGAAGTTCTGTTTAACCTTTTCGAAAATAGAAAACAATGTTCATAGTTTGTCGACTAATCCCTAGTTATAGTTAGTATGTAGTTTCAAAAATTTGATATAGAATTAATATATTATTATGGGTTCAGTTTACTTCACAACTATTGATTCGTTGTAGAAGGGTAGTACAAAGAAAATATTTAATCCTTTCAGCTAATATTTATAATTGTTATTACTTGTTGGGCACTCAAATGCTCATCCTTGCTTAATTTAAATGTTTTCAGCTAAGTGTGAACAACCTGAAGGCTCTGCTAAGAACAAGGGAAAAGGAAAGGTTGCTGAATGAATTCAATGTTATCTTATGTAATAATTTGATATTATTAAGACAATGAGATATATTATCTATCATGTTATTTAATGAATGTATTAAAGGTTACGTACTTGGGAACTAGACTTTGATAATTATATAAATTAAGTTTGATATTTATATTATTGTTATTATTATTAGTATTATTCCACTCATAGAAATGGTATCGTGAAGCACCAAGTTCGGGTTTCAAGTACCTGAATTTGGGGGCGTCACAGGATGGTATCAGAGCTTTAGGGTTAGAAACCTTAGGTGGGATAGACCTTCGGCTATATCCTTATAACAGAGGGAAACGTTGAAAATATAAATAACTCATATAGAGTTTAAAAGGAGATGAATTGAATAAATTCATCGTCAAACAAAATAATAGATAACTTATATAAAACTACTATTTCCTGTGTTCATATAATATATACTAATTAGGATAATTTATGTATGCAGATGTCTGGTGGAAAAGGCTTGTTATATGCTTATAGCATGAAGAAGGATCAAATTCATACACCCAAGCTAATATCGAAGCCAATAGCTGAAATAGAGGCTCACAATGAAAATAACTCGGAGGAGGTAGTTATCGTGGAAAATATAGTACCAGATCCGGAAATGGTGGAACTGACAGATAGTGATTCAGACACTAAAGTTGAAGCTGATCAAGCATCAATAGAAGTGCATAATCTGAGGAACAAGGTTTCTTCTCTGCAAAGGTTGTGGGAAATAGAAAAGCTGCTAAATAATCAATTGCGTTAGGCGTTAATCGAAACAATGGAAGAACAAGATAAGCTTAAAATCCAAATTGATCAGATGGGAGCCACAAGCAACAAAGTGTGTGCAGCTCCGAGTAATAAGGGGAAAAGAAAGATAAAAGACCACGACGTAGGAAAATCTGATAAGAAGAAAGGGAAAAGAATATGTTACATTTGCGGCTATGAGGGACATACCACTCTTTATTGTCCCGACTATAAACCAGGTGCATATTTTATTTGTGGATTAGATGGTTATCATACGAAAGGTTGTCCAAGAAAAAGACGTAGTGAATAGGTAGTATATGTTCTGTTGTATAGGTCTGTTTAATGTAATATATATGAATAGTATGCCTGTGTAATGTAATATTCTAAAACTTTTGTATAAGTTATAGTAGCAAATCCTGACTTTTGTAGTCACAAAGGGATAGCTGATGTTTAAAGAAGTATGTGCTGTGATATTTAAAGTATTCGCTAAATGAATATGAATCTATGTTTAAGTAATAAATCAAGTTTAATATATTAAACTTATACGATAAGGTTTAGAAAATAAGTTAATAAAGAATAAATTATGTCTTATTTAACCAGATAATGCTGCCAAGACGTCAAACTCAATATCAAAGGCAGAAGAATATGTCAACAACGCTATTTTTATACATGATATAATTCATGCCTGCTATTTAGATGTTACCGGGTAGCACGACAGTGTTCCTTTTTGCTTGTTGGTTAAGATTAGCATACTTGTCTGCTGAGAGGGAAAACATTGTTTTTAATGATAGAATTATATAGGAAGTGAGTAATGACTATGAAGACACTAAAACTCAAGTTTTGGGAATGCATGGGTATACTTGCTATCTTCTTTAAAAAAAATATTTGAATAAACACCGTGGCTAGTCTTGTTTCGGGGCCTTTGTTACTTGAGTAAGTACACCCGAGGAGATTATCTCTACACCTAGCGCCCTAAGGTCTTAATGGTCTTGGAGTCGTTTATCGAAAGCTCAATAAGGGGTAGCACTGTTAGCCTAATGGAAAGAGACATTGCACAGTCATGAAAAAAAATCAATAAACACCACGAAAAAGTGCAAAAATTGCCCTCGTGAATAAAAATAAAGCAAAATAAACATGTTGTTGAATCTTAGCTTGTACTGATGTGTTGGAGTAGTTGTTGATTCATTTTTATGCATAGTTCTTCATTTTAAACCTCAATTTTCTGTCTTAAGCAGTATGGCATGTGGTATCTTCACCTTTGTCAAGTTTATTTGTGAACACAACACAAACACGCATAACATCTCTATAGCAGGTTGGGATTATCTGAATGTTTGTCATTATGCCTTTAGCTTAGTTTGATGTTTTGTTCTTGGATCTTGATATTTCTCTAAGGCACATCTTATTGGAATTTATATTTGGTTGAGAATGTGGGATTCATTGTCATACTAGCGTATCTTGCATAGCATGTAGATTGCATTATGTTGTGTTGCTTGGGGACAAGCAACGATTTAAGTTTGGGGGTATTTGATAAGTAAGTTTATACCTAATTATCCGGTATCTGTTACTTGAATTAGTTGCTTCAACTAATGTTTCGTAGTTACTTTTCATGCATTTTGTGTTTATTTTGTATATTTTATGCTTGGGAGCTGTGTGAGCGACTATTGGTATGATAACGCAAGGAAAAGTAATCTGAATATCGTTTGGGCTTTCATATTCATTTCATGTTATTGGCTTCGAACTTGGATTATATTGTAGAGCTTCTTCTTAGCTTTTTGGAACATCTTGAATCATTCCAATCAGAGTTCGGATGCAAGAGTTATGACCTTTGCACCAACGGGAATTGAACTTCACTGTTTTTGGTGGCCATTTTCATAGCAATCACTTCCAACCCAATTTCAACCTTCATCTGTCCATTAGTTCTCAATTCTCAAAGAATGAAATTTGTAAATATTGTCGAGAGCTTCGATTTGATAGGTTGCAGGCCTCGTAACTCCTCATGGATCAAAGGTTATTCACATTTTAACTGAAGACACTGCAAAAGAAAACCTACGGCACGAGCGTGCGGATTTGTAGTGCATTTTGTGGGCGGTCGCGCCAGTCCCTGGACCAAAAAAATGCCATCTACTACTTGAGCGCGGGATCGCCCAACTCCAGGCTATTCCCAGTGCGGCCGCGCCACTTCAGAAGTTGACTAGAGCTGACTTTTTCACTATGCAATCCAATTGGAGCGGAACTTGGAGGAGGGTTCAATTAGGGCTTATATATAGAAGAGATATCAGTATGTAAAAGGGGATTCCACCCTTGGGGACCAATCTAGATTACATATGCTCTTTTCTTCTCTTTCTTGGTTACATTAGATTAGAACATTAGATTAGATTAGAGTTGAAGATTGAAGCAATTGAAGAGCATAGGAAATTCAGAATTGGAGCATGTATAATCAATTGTGGATTATGGATTTGATTCTATGATGAGTTAAACTCTATTTTGAGATTGAAATGGAATCTATTGTCTAGTTTATTTTGATATACTTCATTTTTAGCCTTATTGATTGTTATGAGATTGTCTAATAAGATTCATGCTTATTTGCTTAGTTGATTGGCCATCGATTACTGTGATAATCCATATGAACTTGGAAGACGAAGTATGGATTTAGATCAAATCTTAATAGCTTGTGATTGTATGTTTTACATGATGATGGGATGTATGATTTGTGCTTTGGATAGACATACACTGAAGCACCACTCGTAGTTAATTGAGGATTTGGGCTTAAACCCTAATTATTTATAAATCACATAGACATATAGTGGTTTAGGTAATGTGGGTGTTCATGTGTATTCTATCAATTGTGGACTACATATGATATGGGTATGGTACATTGAGAGATGGCTATACTTTACTTTCATGTTCTTGACTAACAATCTGGTGCAATTAATTTGGCTTAACAGGAAGTGTGTTGATTTAAATGATTCAATAGGTGAAATTATAATCTCCAGTCTTCATTATCTAGACTCATCCTAGGGATAGTTAGATTTATTTAATTTCATAGTTTAAATATACAGGTAGCAAATCAATCGTTTAAATAAGACTTAAATGGTTATGAGTTAGTGCTTGGTGAACTTTATTAGTTAATTCTCAGCGGGAACGATACTTTACTTACTCTTTATTACTTGTTGACCGTGTGTTGACCGTGTATACTTGCACGCAGATATTGATCGGTAAAACGACTAACAACATCTCTGACAGATAGTTTGAGCTTCCATATCTTGCTTGTGTGTTGTAATATGACCCAAAACTTGTTTGATACTTGTAGTATTACATCAATACTACATAATCAAAGTCATAACTTGCCCAAAAACATCAAGATCTGACAAATATTATTGGTCAAAGTAGGCCACTCGAAACTGCATATGAATGTTCTTGGTGTTCAAGAACACCTAAGGCGACATTTTCTGTCGCTAAAGGCTTTAGCGACAGACTTATTAATTTTAATTATATTAATTTCTAAAAATCATTTAAAAATAGAAATTAATTTCTGAAAATTACAAAAATAAGTTTAAAAATTATTTGAAGTTATAAAAAATAACTTTTAATAATTTGACACATTTTTCATAAATATAAGTATTTATTTAAATATTATTGATATTTAATTTATTTAATGAATGCATTAAAAAAATTAATTAAAAATAATTTTATTATATTAAAAATCATTTTAAATGATAATAAGGTATTTAAAAATATTTTAAATTATAAAATATAATTTTTAATATTTTAAGGTAAATTTCATTAATTATTTCATATTAGTGATATTAGATTTATTTAATAATTATATTAAATAAATTAGTTAAAAATAATTTTAATAATATAAAAATCATTTTAAATGAAAATAAATAGTTTAAAAATATTTAAAGTTATAAAATATAACTTTTAATATTTTAAGGTAAATTTCATTAATAATTTAATATTAATGATATTAGATTTATTTAATAATTATATTAAATAAATAGTTTAAAATGGTTTTATTGATTTAAAAATCATTTAAAAAGGATATAAATGGTTTAAAAATATTTTAAGTTATTATAAATGACTTTTAATATTTTAGTGAATAATAAATTAATATTTAAATATTAATCGTAATTATTTAAAAATAATTTTAAATATTTTAAAAATCATTTAAGGCTAATATTAATACTTTAAAAATATTTTGAGATATTATAAATAACTTTAATATTTTGGCAATAGTTTCATTAATATTTTAATATTATTTAAATATTAATGATAATAGAATTATTTAATATTTAAATTATTTAATTATGATTCTAGTATTTGAAAAATCATGAAAAATTATAATAATTATTTAAAAATCATTATAAGTCATTTAAAAATAATATGACTGATATTTAAATTGTCCAGAATAAAATTTAAGATTCAGAATAGAGTTTTATTAACAATAAACTCGATAATTACCCGATAAAGCAGTTGGTACACCAAATTAAGTCTGAAATTAATCTAAACCTATATAGGTTAACCTGATAAGTATTTGTTTGTGTCCTAATGACTGATAAACATATGTGACAATGTGATTAGGTTATGTGTTGACTGCAAATAGCAGTACTCTGTGTTACGATATGTTATTCTAATCAAAAGTATAATCTTATAAATGATAGGTCATTGTATTAAAGATAGAACTAAGTCGTGTACTGTAAGCAGCAGACCAGACAAGTATCCTACCATTTGCATTTACTTTATGCAATGGACATGTGTAAGCCAGTTTCAGAATTATATCGTTATTGTGCTAGTTTATTAACTCTATTATTATTGTTCATGTATCTATACTTTGTAGACATGCCAGTTCTTGAATTCTATTCGATCATTGTTTATTAATACAGTATTATTGTATAATCCAGATATATATTCGGTTCGTTAATTTTTAAGATTGGTTATACAAGTGTTCTCACTTGGATAATTATTGTACATGTTGTTACTTACTTATTAATTTTTGGTATGTATACCTTAAATAAAAGTCGTCTAAACTATTGGACTCGGCTAGACACAGATATAAAAATATTGTTGAACATGATAGAACCTTATTGCTATCCAACTAAATTATTTTGGTTTGGATTCCAGACTAAGTGTAAACATCCCAAACATGGGAACCATTTGTGCGCCTAAGGCGGATATGCTAGATGAAAATATCATTCGAACATGTAGTATTGATCAATATAGGGCATAACGGGCTGATCACCCCCATGCTCGTAAGTTATGACAGTTTACGGATGAAGTTCTGTTAAACCTTTTCAAAAATTAAAAACAAAGTTCATAGTCTGTCGACTGCTCACCAATTATAGTCAGGACGTAGTTTCAAAATTTAAAATAGAATTGATATGTTGTTTAGTGTTACTTCAATTTACTTCACAACTGTTGAGTCATTGTAGAAATGCCATTCAAAGAAAACATTTACTTCCTTCAGCTAATATTTAATGTTGCTATTACTTTCTTGGCAATCAAATGCTCATACTTTCTTTGAATGTAAATGTTTTTAGCTAATCGTGATCAACTTGAAGGTTTTGCCAAGAACAAAGGGAAAGAAAAGCTAGCAGAATAAACTTTATGGTATTCTATGTAATAATTAGACTCTATTAAGATAATGATATTTATTAATTATCAAGTAATGTAATGTATTAAAGGTTGTGTACCTGGGATTTAGACAACTCTGATGATGTAAATTAAGCTTGAGATTTATATTATTATTATTATTCCGCTCAAAGAAATGATATCGTGAGGCACAGAGTTCAGGTTTCAAGTACCTGAATTTGGGCTGGGGCGTCACAGGTTGGTATCAGAGCTATAGGTTAGAAACCTTAGGTGGGGGTAGACCTTAGGCTATAACCTTAAGACAGAGGGAAACATTGAAATTACAAATAACTCATATAAAGTTTAAAAGGAGATGAATTGAATAAATTCACCATCAAACAAAATAAAAGTAACCTATATAAAATTATTATTTGTCATGTGTATATATTATATTCTAATCAAGATAATTTATATGTAGATGTCAGGTGGAAAAGAATTAGGATACCCTCAGATCGTAAATGAGGAGTCAATCTCCATAACCGAGCTAATATCAAAGCCAATAGCTGAAATAGAGGCTCACATTGAAAGCAACCCGGATGTGGTGGTTATTTTGGAAAATATAGTACCCGACCCAAAAACGGTTGATCTAACAGATAGTGATTTGGACACCAAAGTTAGAGTTGATCAAGCATCAACCGAAGTGCAAAATCTGCGGGACCAAGTTTCTTCTTTAGAAAAGTTATGGGAAATAGAAAAGCTACTAAATAGTCAATTACGAAAGGCATTAATCGAAACATAGAAGGACAAGATAAGCTTAAAATCCAAATTGATCAGATTGGAGCCAAAAGCAACAAATCGTGTGCAGCTCCGAGCAAGAAAGGGAAAAGGATATGAAAGACCGCGATATAGGAAATTCTAATTCTAACCAAGGGAACTCTAACAAAATGGAAAAATGTAGAAACTGAAACAAGAAACATGAAGGCTTATGCAAGAAATGGGAAAATATTTGCTATAATTGCGGACATGAGGGACATATCTCTCCTCATTCTCCCAATCAAAAGCAAGGTGTATGTTTTATTTGTGGGATAAAAGGTCATCAGGTGAAAAGTTGTCCAAGATCAAGAAAAAGGTGTAATGAATAAGTAGTATAAGTACTATTAGAATATGTGTGTTCAGTGTTGTATATATATGATAAGTATGTCTGTGTAATGAAATATTTTCACTTTTTATATAAGTTGTAGCAACGAATCTCGACTTTTGTTGTCACAAAGGGATAGCGGATGCTTAAAGCAGTATGTTCTATGCTATGTAAAGTATTATGAAATAATTGAATGAATATGATTCTAGGTTTTATTAATGAAACAAGTTTAATATATTAAACTTATATGATAAGGGTTAGAATGTAAGTTAATAAAATATAGATAATGCCGCCAAGACGTCGAACTCAAAACCAAATGGCAGAAGAATTTGTCAACAATACTGGAGGACAACAACCAGACCCGATGTAAAACTTTACGAACATGGTAGCCCAGGCTATGTAAACTGGAATGCCAGCTGTGGGAAATCAGCCAGACGATCGTTTGGTAAACTTCAATGATTTTTAGGTTGTAGAACCGCCAGAATTTAGAGGGATAACTGACCCGAGAGAAGCCCAAACTTGGGTTAAGGAAATAAAAAAGGCATTTGTGATTGCTAGGGTAGCTGAGGGGCAAAAGACGGCTTTTGCAACCTATATGATGAAAGGGGAGGCAAATTTTTGGTGGGAGGCAAATCAAGCTAGGGCAGGAGAAGGAGTTATAGCACGGACAAGGTTTAAGATGCTATTCTTTGAGAACTATTTCTCGTCTAGTATGTAAGCTAGGATGGAGGTGAAGTTTTTGGAGTTGAAGCAGGAGAACATGATAGTTGCGGAGTATGCCGCAAAATTCAACGAATTAGCTAGGTTCGTTCCACGCCAAGTGGACACAAAAGCAAGAAAGGCAAGGAAGTTTGAGCTGGGATTAAAACCCCGGCTCTACAATAAGGTGTCAGTGTTACAGATTAATACTTTTGCAGCACTTTTGGAAAAGGTTATCATAGCTGAAATGGGAAGTGAGACCATAAGCCTCTATAATAAGGAGAGAAAGAATAAGGATAAGGGTGAGGGAGCTGGGAAGGTGGAAGCAAGTAGTGGGAATAGTAGTGAAAAAAGAAAAAGGAACAATTTTTGGAATATACAGGTCAAGCAGGATGGTGCAAAGAAGCATGTTGTGCAGTGTAAGAATTATGGGAAGAATCATTCAAGTGAGTGTCTTAATGGTAAGTTTGTGTGCTATAAGTTTGGGCAGGAGGGACATATCTCTCCCAACTGCCACAATCCTAGGATGAACAATGGGTGTTTTCTATGTGGATCAACGAAACATAAGGTAAAGGACTGTTCAAAAAGGAGAATGGATGCAGGAAGCATGAATACGGGGAAAGGCAGTGGAACACTGGCGATAACGGGACCAACTTCAACAAGCAAACCAACAAAATCAACCGCAAGAGTCTTCAACATGACAGTTCAGGATACCGTAGCAGCCGGGGATTGAACTCTAGGTATTATTCGAATAAATTTTATTTTCTTATATATGATTTATATATATATATATATATATAGTAAACTATTTTATAAAGAAATTTTGAAGGAGAAATTTGAGTTATATTACAAATCAAATTTTCATATAATCAGATAGACAAACTTTATGTTGAATAGTTAAATATCAGTTCGATCGAATCTGATTGAGATCTATTTGAAATGACTGTGTATACTATTTGCCCTAGTGTCTATAAGTTTTGAAGTGGTGATTTCGGGGACGGAATCCTTATAAGGAAGGGTGAATGTAATAACCAAATATTTTCAATATAATTAAATAATAAATTTTGCGTATAAATTTTTTTTTAAAAAAAACAAAGGTGGGAATGTGTACAAGGTAAAGTGTCTGTATGTATATGATAAATAGAAATGTATTTATTACATGAATAATTGCAAATAATTTTTTTAAGGAATTATTGATCATTATAAATTATATTTTTATAATAAATTAATTTTGTAGTAAAAATATTTTATGATTTATTTTCCATGAAAATAGGATTATTGTATATATGATTATTAGGATTATTATAATAATTATTTTATTATATTAGTTAAGTTAATTATTTTAACTTAATTAATAATGGTATATATGAAAGTTATGTGGGATATGGATTCAAAACCCTAATTCTGGATTTTGAATAAGGAATGGGAATATTAATATAATATTAATTATATTTTAGTGCTATAAATATATATTGTATGTGTAAACTGATAATGGTTGGTCAATTATGGTGTAACAGTAGAAAACCCTAATATTAAATTGTTAGGTTTGTAATATTCACGAACGCAATCAAATTGCACAAAATAAGCGGAAGCATGAAAAAACAAAGTTTTAAAATTTTACAAACCATATACCCGGATCATCTTTTATGCACAATTATTAATTAAACGAAAATATAAAGAACAAGAATTATACCCTTGAAGATTCGAGCTTCCTCAGGTACAAGTTCACCTCCAAATCCTTTCAATTCGCATTCAACTTGAATCCACCGAGTTTGGTTCTTTCCTTTTATCAACGTTAGCCACCCAAGTGTTTGGCCTCTAGAGGTGATCCACCAAGGAATTAGAAGAAATATTCAAGAAGAAGGGTGGTTGGCTAAACCCTAGTTTTCTATCTCTATAGAAAAAGTGTACTCTCCAACAATTAGAATCACGTATGTTGTGAAAGCGTCAACTTCCCCTCACCCATAATAAGACACCTCTTATTTATAGATGTGGGCAACCCTCCTTAACAATTAAGGAATTGAGTTTTATTTTAATTAATTAAACTCCTTTAATTAATTACACTCCTAATCTTATTAGGAATATATGAGAGTACTTTTATTAATTAATTCCCAAACTCCTTTAGGAATTAAATAATAATAATAATAAGACTCCTCTTATTAATTTATATTTAATATTTCCAAAATATTAAATAATAAATATTAAGCTATTTAAGTTATTCTATCACCATAGATTAAATTAAATATACTTAACTTATTATTACGATTATGCCATTAACTTCTTAAAATAATTATTCTTCCTTTTATGGTGTGACCCTTTAGGTTCTCCATATTAAACCTATTGTGAATAAATCAATTAGAACAATTCTAATCTTATTTAAATAAATAAATTAAACTATTAATTTATTTAAATAATATTTATTCTATAATAGGGATAAGCCTCCCTGGCGATTAACGACTTTCTAGATAATATAGATTTCAACATTAATCATAAAAGAACATTTGAGTAAATAGTTACCGTACAATTCAATCCTTCCACCATACAATGTCCCAATTAAATATAAGACATAGAATTATTGTCAAGTCTTAATTTATTTAATTATATGTATTTCGACTCTTAAATGCACAACACCATATAATGCAAATTAGAAATTCCTTTCTAATTTCATTCTGCCTTGGCCAAGGACTACTGGGTTGTCATTTATCGAATCACATAGGACATTTTCTCTTCTTTTACTAGAAGCGGTAGATTCTTTATTGATCATACATTATCTCCATGTACAACTTATTATACCCAAGCATACCCTTTGATATACCATAAGGGTCTTAAGGAATAAGTCAAAGTATAACTCATCATACACAAGATAATATGATGATCTCAAGTCCAAGGATCACTTATACTACTGTCACTACATGAATTCCTATTGACAGGCAAGTAAAACTCCATTAGGTATTCAACGATTGAGAACTATTTTAGTTTTAAGCTTTCTAAGAATTTAGATCTCATTAGAATGATCATCATCATTATTCTAAAAGCATTGCTTAAAACTATGGGTTTATCACATATTATAAAAAACAAAGATCATGTAAATAATTAAAAGCCTTTAATAAATTAATACTTTTTATTAATAAATGAATAAGATTGTTACAAAGTATATGTTTTATCATCAAACATGATTGACTTTTGTGCATACTACTTTCAATCTCCCACTTGCACTAAAACCAATCGCCATGGTATCTCATGTAAGACCCCAACTTTTATGAATAAAGAATAATTTTTCTCGAAATATATTTTTGAATATTATGGTGTGGATATGATATAATGTTATAATTGTGGGTAATATTTATAAATTTTACAAAGTAAGCAAGTTGTTAAAAAATATTCTCTTGGTCGGGGAATATTCGTATTAACAGAGAATATTTGTACGACGGCACAATCATTAGTGGACCCCACAACGGAAGTATTGTTGTAGTTAGAAAATGACATAATTATCTTTTTATAAAAATTACGGCGAAAGTTTTACCGTTAAACTGTTGAACTACCCGGTGGTAAAAGTAAAGTAATACGCGTGGTTGCATAGTAGCATATGGTATTGATTATTGATGCTTACGTGAGAAGTCACTCAGTTATACTCAATTATTGCTACAGTAATTGCTGCATAATATCTCTCATATTATTGATTCAATTATTGTCACAGTATCAATATTTTATATTATTAAATCAATAATTGAGACGACAAAGTTATTCATATTATTATTTGCAATATTGACAATGTATAGAAAGTTTTGTCGAGGAGAGGTTTGGTCACCTAATTGCGCGCCAATAGGGAGAAATCCTTATTCGAAAGCCCCCTCTTTCCTGGGAATGATCTGGTTGTTAAATATTATGAGTTATAATATTAATGACAAATAATTGTTAATAGATTAAAAATGTGTTTATTAAAGATAAATAATTTGTGGTAAATATTTATTCAAATGTTGATATAAATATAGGGATTGTTATGAGGCGTTTGACTTAATATTCCATGGGAAGATTTACTAATCTTATGGAATGTCGATGATGGTTATAATAGTTAATCAATCTGGACCATTGATGGTGGTTGTAATAGTAAATCAATCTAGACCATTAATGGTGGTTTTAATAATAAATCAATCTGGACCGTCGGTGGTGGTTTTAAAAGTAAATCAATCTGGACCGTCGGTGGTGGTTTTAAAAGTAAATCAATTTGGCCCGTCGGTTGTGGTTTTAATAGTAATCAATAAGAACCGTCTGTTCTAATAGTAAATCAATATGGACTGTTCATGAATCAGTTACTATTTAGTCCATTCTCCTATAAATAAAAGCTTAATTCTTTTTTCATTCTCACCAATTCACTGAGATTCATAAGAGAAACTATAGAGAGCAAGAAGAAGCGTATTCTGCTACTTCACTATTGCAGTATCCAGTCTTCTACTAAGGTAAGGGGTATTATTTCTTTCGTATTCATAAGGAATACTATTTGTAAAATCCCAAATTTTACGAATAAAGATTTAATTTTCTCGAAATATTTTTTTGAATATTATGGTGTGAATTTGAGATAATATTATAGTTGTGGATAGTATTTATAAATTTTGCAAAGTATGCAAGTTGTTATATAATATTCGATTGGTGGGGAATATTCGTTTTAACAGGGAATATTCGTATGCGGCCAAGACAATCATTAGTGGACCTCGCAATGAAATTATTGTTTGATTGAGAAAACGATAAAAATATTTTTATGAAAATAACTACGGAAGTTTTACCGCTAATCTTTGTTGAACTACTCGGTATTAAAAGTACGATGTCTGGCGTGGTTGCATAGTAGCACACCAGATTGATTATTGATGCGTTGTGTGAGAAGTCACTCAGTTATACTAAATTATTGCTACAGTAATTGTTGCATCATATCTCTCATATTATTGATTCGATTATTGTCACAGTATCATGTGCATAATATGTTATTTTATTAAATCAATAATTGAGACGACAAAGTTATTCATATTATTAAATTGCAATATTTACAATGTCTAGAAGTTCTGTCAAGGAGAGGTTTGGTCATCTAATTATGCGCTAATAAGGAGAAATCCTTATCGGAAAGCCCCCTCTTTCCTGCGAACAACCTGGTTGTTAAATATTGTGAGTTATAATATTAATGATGAATAAGTTCGTGTTGATTAAAGATGAATTTGATAGTTTCATTGTGTTGAGATTATTTGTGTTAGTAGAAATCGACATTTATTTCGATAATAATTGATGTCTGGAGGTTATATTGTTCAATCGGGTATTCAAGGCACTTTTTGTGTCAGAGTATTATTCACGAGTCACTATTCATGAGTTACTATTCATGAGTCACTATTCAAGAGTTACTATTCACGAGTTACTATTCACGAGTTACTATTCACGAGTTACTATTCATGAGTTACTATTCACGAGTTACTATTAATGGGATACTATTCACCCGAATAAAATATATTTCTTTTCGGTCCAAGTCATTTTTGGGTACAATATTATTCTATGAGGAGATGTCCTAATTTTCAAACCGTTGGTTGAAATTATAATAGTAAATCAATATGGATCATTGGTTTAAAGTTTAATAGTGAATCAGTATGGACCGTTGCTTTAAAGTTTAATAGTAAATCAATATGGACAGTCCGTTTAAAAGTAAATCAATCTGGACCGTTCATGAAGTAGTTACTATTCAGTCCATTCTCCTATAAATAGAAGCTCATTCCTTCATTATTTCTTACGAATTCACTAAAACTCTTGAGAGAGAAACTATAGAGAGAAAGAAGAAAAGTATTCTGCTACTTCACTACTCCAGTATCTAACTTCTTTCTAAGGTAGGGGATATTATTTGTTGTACTCGTAAGGGGTATTATTTCTTTTGTATTCATGAAGAGAACTCCTATTATTCCATTATTTATTATTCTGTTGGAATAACCTGTATACGCGGACTCCCCTATACTTGGTGAAATTCTTCTATTATTCCATTCTTTATTATTATGTTAGAATAACCTGTCTATGCAAAGTACTGCATACATGGTGAAATTCTTCTATTATTCCATTCTATATTATTATATTGGAATAACATGTTTATGTGAAGTACCGCATACATGGTGAAATTCTTCTATTATTCCGTTCTTTATTATTCTGTCGGAATATCCTATCAGTGCGTATTACGCCTGACCTGGTTGCATTATTAATTATTCCGCATTTATTATTCTGTAGGAATATCCTATCTATGCGTTTTACACCGGACCTGGTTCCATTATTTATTATTCCGTATTTATTATTCTGTCGGAATATCCTGTCTGTGCATTTTACGCCGGACCTAGTTCCATTATTTATTATTCTGCATTTATTATTCTCATGTAATATATCACATGCATCGCGTTCGCGCCGCACTGGTTCCATTATTTATTATTCATTGGGAATAACCTATCTGTGCGGTCTCTATCGCATGCATGGTGAATCCTTCTATTATTCCATTCTTTATTATTCTGTTGGAATAACCTGTCTATGTGGATTACCACATGCCTGGTGAATGATCCTTTGTATTCATTCCTTATTAAATTATGGAAATGATCTATATACTTGGATTACAGCATGGTGGGTGAAAATCTATTTGTAGTTTCATATATTCTTTATTATACTCAATTGGTTAAAGTTTTGACTTCTATACTCCATGAAATTGGTGGAATATCCTTGATATTTGCGCTTCATCCAGTATTTGTTTCATGGAAATATTCTTCTGAGCATTCTTGCATTTTACTCTACAAAGAAGAATCATATTGACAATTGGACGTTATTAGTTCTTGGATAAATTAATTCTTGAACTTGTTTTATTGAATTATTATGTCATTTTCATGATAAGTTATGTTGGTTATTATGTGAAAACATGAAAGTTTCTTAGAAATCACAAAGGGTTGAAAAATCAGATTTTGGTAAAAATGGAACATGAAATTCAATTGACCATATCTCATATTATATTTCAAATTTTTGAGTGTGGTCAAGTTCTAGAGTTAGATCTACGAGTTTCCTAACTTATCCAAGTGGAAACACTGGAAAAGGTGTTGTAGATTTTCGTGTGGACTGATTTTAGCAAAGGAGTCAAAAGCTGGAAATTACCAAAATGCTACTGTCCAAAATTTTAAAAGGGCATTTTCGGCCACTTAATTTGTGAGAAAACTTCTGGCCTTTTGGGACATGAAAGTATATGGTATAAAGTACCTCCTGTCCAAAAATGAGCTCATTCCGACTTAAAATGAGCAAGTTATGACTATTTCAATATTTAGGTTTTTCCGACGAAAAATGCTCTAACCGGAGTTCTATAACTCTGATGACCATGAAATTTAAACTGGAAGCTCACATTAACATGTGTAAGATCCTGCCAAGATTTAGGAATTTTTGGAGTTAACCTTGAGGTAGCTAATTTCTTAAGAAATTAATTAGAAATTGATTTTTGAAAAATAGTAAATGAATTTAAAAAAATTTCGAGAAAAATATATGTTCTTTATGGGACTATATTCTGCTAAATCCCAGAAAAGAAATATTTTTGGGACTGATTTGGTATTTTTCATGAAAATAGTTTAGTTACGAACATATGAGTTAAATATGTTATGTGAAGTAACAAAGTTGGAAAATAGGATTTTATGGCTTAGAAATCCTATATAAGGTATATGCAGATTTTTGATAAGGGATTTGGTCATTGGTGATGAAATCTTATGAGTATGGCAGTTTTGAATGATTAAATGCATTATTTGGTAAACTGTAAACAATTGAAATAAATTATTTATAAGTTTAAGAGGTGATTAAAATATTGTTATAATATTAATAATATTAGATTATGAGTTTATTAAGTGATTGATAATATTTGAAAAAATTTAAAGTCTTTAATATTTATCCTTGTTTTCGTTTGATTAATGCTTATATCATTGTCATCATCCTCATGCTTATATGGTGATGAAAGTTATCTTTGGCTTACGTGCGAAGATGGACTGTTGATTATTGAATTGTATATCTTTGGCTTACGTGCAAAGATGGATTGTTGATTATTGGTTTTATTGTTGTATATCTATAGCTTACGTACAGAGATGGACTTGGTATGATTATGACTAGGGATTATTCGGTATAGTCAAGACCATTGATGATTTAATGAATATCTTTGGCCCGTAGTGCAGGGATGATTCGATGATGTGGTTTATTTATTAAGCTGAGTCTCAGCGATAATAGTGATGAAAACCTTTTTAAATCATAGAAGATAGTAGATTTTATTCTCTACTTGACTCTTTTAATGGATTGCTTGTTCCGTTGCAGTTAAACTTGATGTCTACTGTATTTTATCAGTTTAACATTGTTGAAGACTATTGATAATTTATTCTGCATTATCTTAGTCATAATATTTTTTACTGGGCTAGTTGAGCTCACCCTTTCTTTCACTGTTCTCTTCAGGAAATGAGAATATAGCTGGGACGAGTCGGGGAAATGAGTGACGGTCCAGATGATAGCATTAGTAGTCCTCACTATTCTGATTAAATAGTGTGACAATAAATGTAATGAGGACTCCTTTGAGTTTGTATATTGTCTAGATGACAATATACGTATTAAAACTCTTAGATTATGTATTGTCGTATATTACACGACAGTTGTATTACTAAGTTGTATTTGTATTATGTACCATGTATTTGGCGACTCAAGATGGGTGATGAATACCTATTTTGGGGGCGTCACACTATTTTTCGTATTCATCCTTTAATATATCGGAATAACCTGTCTAAGAGAATTACGTACCATATGATAGATGAAAATCCATTTGCAGTTTCGTATGTTATTTCTTTTTATATTCTTAAATCTAAACTTACTTGGTAAGTATTGCTTCGATAATCCTTGAAATTAGTGGAATATCCTTGAGTTTTGTGCTTCATCCAATATCGTTTTATTGGAATATTGATATGAACTTTCTTATTAAATATCAATATTTTCACCCGAGGTATTATTCACGGGTTACTATTCACCCAGTTACTATTCACTATAATATTATTCACTCGGGTATTCGAGGCACTTTTCATGCTGGGGTACTATTCATGAGTTACTATTCATGCATTACTATTTACCCAATTACTATTCACTTAAATATTATTCAGTCGGGTATTTGGGACACTTTTCATGTCGAGGTACTATTTACGAGGTACTATTCCCGAAGTACTATTCACAGGGTACTATTCACCAATTTTTTTTTTCTTTTTTGTCCAAATTATTTTTGATACATGGATATTATTCTTGAATTTTACTCCACAAAGTAGTATCATGTTGATAATTTGGACATTATTGAATTCTGGATAAATTAAATTATAAATCATTAAAATTTATCCTTTGTTTTCATTTAATTGAATTCTTATATCATTGTCATCATCCTCATGCTTATATTATGATGAAAGTCGTCATTGGCCCGTAGTGCAAAGATGGACTATTGATTGGTATGATTATGACCAGGGATCATTCGGTATGATCATGACCATTGATGATCACACGAATATTCTTGGCCCGTAGTGCAGGAATAATTTGTGGACGTGATACTAATGAATATCCTTGGCCGTGATGTGCGGGGATGATTCGATCTTCAGTAATTTATTTATTAAAATCGAGTCCCAAATGATAAAGTTAATGATAAACTTTTTAAATCATAGAAGATAGTAGATATCATGCTCTACTTGACTCTTCTAATAGATTGCTTGTTCTGCTGCAGTTAAACTTGATGTCCATTATATTTTATCAATTTAAAAATGTTGAAGGCTAACGATAATTTATTCTGTATTATCTTAGTTATAATATTTCTTACTGGGCTAGTCGAGCTCACCCTTTTGCTTTCATTATTCTCTTCAGGAAATGAGAACGTAGCCGGGACTAATCGAGGAACGGAGTGATGGTCTGAGATGGTTGTTTTAGTAGTTCTCACTATTTAGTGTGATAATAAATGTAATGAGGATTGAATTTGAGTTTGGATATTGTCTATGAGATAATATTCGTGTAAAAACTCTTAGCTCATGTTGTATAATTAAGTTTGTATTTGTATTCAGTACCATGTATTTGGCGACCCAAGATGGGTGATGTATACCTATTTTTGGGGTGTCACAGTTCGTATCAAAGCTTAGGGATATTATCCCTGGCTGAGATGTGAGACAAGAACTAAGAGGGGAGAGACGGGGAATTTCTTCGCTAGTATGACCTACATAAGTTTATTTGGTATTTAATTGGTCGGTCAGAGTATAGGGATAATATGTGTCATGTCAATTAATCCTTGTTTTGTGGCAGTGTTTGAAATGGCATCTAAAAATGTCAAGATAAGCAATGAAGCACATGAGACCATTGAGTCACCAATGATCAATACCCAGGATAATGTGCAACAGGAAGACAATAATCCTCAAGCAAACAACAACACCGATCAAAGGATAAATGATGGGATGTTCAGAGGCTTTATGCAATTCATGCAACATCAGGCGAGAGCGGCTCCTATTCAAAATATAGGTGGAAACACTGGCAACTCTTGGATGGTCACTGCTAAGTAGTTCAAGGAGCTGGGACCACCGGAGTTTTTGGGAGAGCAAAAACCACTTAAGGTGGAGACGTGGATAAACCAGATCACCAAGATATTTGATGTCTTGGGATGCTCCGAGGAACAAAAGGTTCCCTTTGTCACCTTCATGTTGAGAGGAGAGGCAAATTATTAGTGGTAATCAGTAAAACGTACTCAGCCTGCCACACTTAAAATGTCTTGGGAAAAGTTCCAAGAACTGTTCAACAAAAAGTACTTTCCCGAAAGTATTCGTCACATGAAGGAGGTGGAGTTTATCAAGTTGGAGCAAAACAATATGACCGTGTCACAGTACGAGGCTAAGTTTGCCTAGTTATCCTGGTTCGCATCCCATTTGGTTGATAATGAGGAGAGAATGACGCGAATGTTTCTATGAGGTTTGAGACCTGGAATACGTCAATCCCTCATTTCTCACAAACTGTGTTTGAATTCAGATGTTGTAAATATGGCTCAGTTATTGGAGCGCGATAATGAGTTAACCTAACCAAGAGAGAGCAACCGACAAGTCGATAATACTAGTGGTAGTAGTCATCAAAGCGGTGATAACAAACGGGTAGGGAATCAACATGCTAGAAATGGTAATCACTTCTGTGGTAATCATGGCCAAGATAATAGAAGTCGAAATTTCAAGAAGAGGAGATTCAATAATGATGGAAAGACGTCATCACCAACACCTGTTGTTAAGGAAGGAGAACAACCACCGATCGTATGTTACAAATGCGGAGGGGAGGGACACATCAGTCCAAACTATACGCAGCAGTCCAAATCATGTTACAATTATAGAAGAGAAGGTCACCTAGACCGATTTTGTCATGCACCAAAGTCAAGTCCAGCTGGGATGGAGGCATCAAAGACCGTCCCAGACAAGACAAAATCGGTAGTTCAAGGGAGAGCGTTTATCGTAACCTCCCAAAAAGCGAGGAATCCAAATGAGGTGATCACGGGAAAGCTAATCATAAACTCTAGTGAAGTATATACCGTATGTGATACCGATCTACCCATTCTTTTATTTCTCCTACTTGTGCTCAACGTTTAAATTTGACTCCAGAGAAATTAGACTGTGACTTATCTGTTGAAACTCCGTTGGGGGAAACTTTTATTATATCCACTGTTTATAAGTCTTGTTTGATTCAAATAGGCAACCGCACGTTACCTGTCGATCTTATCTCTTTGAAAATACTTGCATTCGATGTGATTTTAGGGATGTTTGGTTAACTACTCATCATGCAAAAATTAATTATTTTTGTAAGGTTGTTAGCTTTCATATTCCTAACCAACGTATTATGCAAATTCAAGCAACCAAAACATTAATGTCAATCACTGTCATCTCAAGCCATAAAGCTATTCGTTTATTGAAAAACGGATGTCAAGTTTTCTTAGCTTATGTCACGAATTTAAACAAAAATACGCCAGTCTTGAATGATATTTTTATTGTTAAAAAATTTCCTGACGTATTCCCTGAAGAACTTCCTGGCCTACCCCCAGAGCGTGAAATTGAATTTTATATCGACCTTGAACCCGGTACAAAACCCATTTCCAAAGCCCCATATCGAATGGCTCCTATTAAATTTCAGGACTTAAAGACCCAACTGTAGGAATTGTTAGACATCGGTTTCATTCGTCCTAGTACGTCTTCTTGGGGGGCTCATGTTCTCTTCATAAAGAAGAAAGATGGAAGTATGCGACTTTGTATTGATTATCGGGAGTTGAATCATGTCACCATCAAAAATAGGTACCCGTTGCCACTCATTGATGACCTGTTTGACCAGTTGTAAGGCTCAAAATTCTTTTCAAAGATCGATCTTCATTCCGAATATCATCAGTTAAAGACTAAAACCGACGACATCCCAAAGACTACTTTTAGAATTCAGTATGGGCATTACGAATTCCTAGTCATGTTTTTTTGATTGACTAATGCTCCTACTACCTTCATGGTTATGATGAACCGAGTATTCAACGAATATTTGGATCATTTTGTAGTCATCTTTATTGATGACATCCTCATATATTCTAAAAGCCGTGAAGATCAGCAACACCTGAGGCTGATACTCCAAAAGTTTTGTGAAAATAAGCTATATGCCAAGTTAAAGAAATGCTAGTTCTGGCTTGAGGAAGTAGCATTCCTTGGGCACGTGATATCAAATCATGGAATATCTATTGACCCGACAAAGATTGAAGCAATTCAAAGCTAGGAGCAAACTTAGTCAGTGACCGAAGTACGTAGCTTTCTCGGCTTAGCTAATTATTATCGGAGATTTGTAGAAGGGTTTTCTCGAATCGCTATTTCATTAACTCAGCTGACTCGGAAAGATACAAAATTCGGTTGGAGCAAGGAATGTGAGAAGAGTTTTCATGAACTCAAGAGGAGACTCATTTCAGCACCTGTTCTGACAATACCATATGGTTCGGAGGGATTTGTCATCTACAGTGATGCTTTAGGCAAAGTGTTAGGATGTGTTCTCATGTAACATGGGAAAGTCATAGCCTATGCCTCACGAAAACTCAACGAATATGAGAGGAATGATCCTACTCATGATCTAGAGTTGGCAGCTATCATTTTTGCGCTTAAGATTTGGAGGCATTACCTGTATGGAGAGAAGGTGGAGATCCATACGGATCATAAAAGCCTCAAATATTTCTTCACACAAAAGGAACTCAACATGCGGCAACGACGATGGCTAGAGCTGTTGAAAGATTACGATCATAGCATTCAATACCATCATGGAAAAGCGAACGTAGTAGCTGACGCATTGAATAGAAGATCATATGCGGGTACGAGTGCGATATTGTCAATGCAAAGGCCCATTTTGTATGACTTACAAAGGATGGAGATAGATTTAAAGACTCCAGGGACCTATGTGATGATAACGAATATACGAGTAGAACCGACTTTAATCAATAAAGTTAAAACTGCTCAAGCTACAGACATGGAGCTGATGCGTATGAGGAAGAAAGTGCAAGAAGGTGCTATTCCGAAAGCAAGAATCGATGAAGAAGGAATACTTCGAGTCAACTCCAGACTTTGTGTTCCTAATGGTTCTGACTTGAAGTATAAAATCATGATGGAGGCGCACAACACGCCGTTTGCAATCCATCATGGGAGTACCAAAATCTATCGTGCTCTTCAACTTACATTTTGGTGGAGCAATATGAAGAGAGAGATAGCGGGGTTTATCTCAAGGTGTCTAACTTGTCAACGAGTCAAGGCAGAGCATTAAGTGCCAAAAGGTCCATTACAACCACTTGAATTTCCAGAATGGGAGTGGGAGCACATTATCATGGATTTTGTTACTAGTCTTCCCAAGGTTTCTCAAGGCATATATGCGATTTGGGTCATTGTTGATAGATTGACCAAGTCTGCTAATTTCTTACCGATACGAGAAACTTATACACTTGAACGTCTTGCTCGTATGTACATAAATGAGATTGTAAGATTGCATGTTATACCAGTATCCATAGTTTCTGATTGAGACCCAAGATTCACTTCATGATTTTGGGTTAGTTTGCAAAAAGCTATGGGCACGGATTTATGATTTAGTTCGGCTTATCATCCTTAAACGGACGGGCAGTTTGAGAGGACTATTCAAACTCTTGAGGATTTATTAAGACTCTGTGTCCTTGACTTCAAAGGAAGTTGGAACAAGTTCTTACCATTGGTGGAGTTTTCCTACAACAATAGTTATCAAGCAAGTATTAGCATAGCTCCATTTGAGGCATTGTATGGAAAAAAGTGTCGTTCTCCAGTATGTTGGGATGAGGTGGGTGAAGCAACGTTGTTGGGACCGGATTTGGTACATATAACTACGGAAAAGATTCAAACGATCCGACAATGTATTAAAACCTCACAAAATCGACAAAAGAGTTATGTTGATCTTCATCGAAAGGACGCGAAATTCAATATTGGAGATCATGTGTTGTTACGTGTTGCTCCATGGAAAGGAGTTACGAGATTTGGAAAGAGAGGAAAGCTCAATCCTCGATTCATTGGCCCATTTGTAATCCTCGATCGGTAGGAACTGTGGCCTATAGACTCACCTTAACTGCCAAGTATATCTCGTGTTCATAACGTTTTTCACATATCTATGTTACGTAAATATGTGAAAGACCCGAACCACATTATTGAATTAGAACCGTACGAGATAGCGGAAGAGTTAACGTATGAAGAGGTACATGTTAAAGTCTTAGATAAGAAGGATCGTATTCTACGCTCTAAGGTTATACCTCAAGTTAAAATTTTGTGGAGAATTCATGATGTGGAGGAAATGACCTGGGAGTTAGAATCTGAAATGAAATCAAGGTATCCTCACCTCTTCGACATATCAGGTACTTACCCTAATTTCGAGGATGAAATTTCATAAGAAGGGGAGGTTGTAAGACCCCAACTTTTATGAATAAAGAATAATTTTTCTCGAAATATATTTTTAAATATTATGGTGTAGATATGATATAATGTTATAGTTGTGGGAAATATTTATAAATTTTGCAAAGTAAGCAAGTTGTTATAAAATATTCGATTGGTCGGGGAATATTCATTTTAACAGGGAATATTCGTACGACGACACAATCATTGGTGGACCCCACAATGAAGTATTGTAAGTAGTTAGAAAAGCGACATAATTATCTTTTATAAAAATAACGGCAAAAGTTTTCACCGTTAAAGTGTTGAACTACCCTATGGTAAAAGTACAAGAATACGATGTCTGGCAGGTTGCATAGTAGCACCAGTATTGATTATTGATGCTTACGTGAGAAGTAACTCAGTTATATTCAATTATTGCTACAGTAATTACTGCATAATATCTCTCATATTATTGATTCAATTATTGTCACAGTATCAATATTTTATATTATTAAATCAATAATTGAGATGACAAAGTTATTCATATTATTATTTATAATATTGACGATGTCTAGAAAGTTCTGTCGAGGAGAGGTTTTGTCACCTAATTACGCGCCAATAGGGAGAAATCCTTATCGGAAAACCCCCTCTTTCCTAGGAATGATCTGGTTGTTAAATATTGTGAGTTATAATATTAATGATGAATAATTATTAATAGATTAAAAATGTGTTTATTAAAGATAAATAATCTGTGGTAAATATTTATTCAAATTTTGATAAAAATATAGGGATTGTTATGAGGCTTTTGTTGTAAGTTTGACTTAGTATTCCATGGGAAGATTTACTAATCTTATGGACTGTCGATGGTGGTTTTAATAGTTAATCAATTTGGACCATTGATTGTGGTTGTAATAGCAAATCAATCTAGACCATTGATGGTGGTTTTAATAGTAAATGAATTTGGACCGTCGGTGGTGATTTTAAAAGTAAATCAATCTTAACCGTCGGTGGTGGTTTTTAAAGTAAATCAATCTGGACCGCCAGTAGTGGTTTTAAAAGTAAATCAATCTGGACTATCGGTTGTGGTTTTAATAGTAATCAATATGAATCGTCCGTTCTAATAGTAAATCTGTTAGGAAACTGCATAGTTTGATTTGATGTTTAAAGTAAATGCTCATGATTTTGTGTAAAGTCCTTCAAGTAATATATGTACAAGGACTTAGTGATAGATCAAATCTGTTAAGTTGATCTAAGCTTTTAATGTTTATCATTCTATAAATGAATGTATTGATGAGGAGATCAAAGATGTTAGGTTAATCTATGTCTTGAGATGTAATAGATACGCTTCAAAAAAATTATAGTCTATTGAGCTGACCGAGAGGTTGCAGAAACCAAGGCAGAATCGTAGAGCATCGAGGATCGTAGTTTGTCTGCCTTAAAGGGCCTCTCCGGAAATCGTAGAGTGGTCCAAACATTTGCCGAGCCAACTCAGAGATCGTAGTGTGCGCTCGAAAATGTAAAGTCTGCAAGACAAGCAAGTGAAGATCGTAGTGTACCAAGCTCTTAAGAGAAATCGTAGTACTCTTGTTTGCTAAGTAACAGATCAAGCATAAAGATGGCAAGACACTACGATCAGAATCATAGAGCATCATATGTCTATATCAGAAGCATCGAATCTTGCACATTTGTTTAAAGATAAATCCCAACAAATGTGGAATAGGTTATAAACGTTGAAGTCTTCGTCGGTCCCAATGACACAAAAGATATCCTTAGTATAAAACAAAGAAATATATTGAAGAAGCTAAGGAAAGTACCATGGGACAGAGTAAAACATCTTTTCAGATGTCAGGTGAGATGACAGTCTGTTGTGTCAGTGGACCAGAATACTTATCAGAAGATGTGCAGAAAAGTCTCCATCAAAGTTTCAGAAATGTCAAACGCATTTAATGCTTCAACGGATATCTTCAACGGATACATTTCAAGGATCACATATATGCAAAACATTTGCAGATGAAAGAGTAAGAAAGTATTGAACAAAATGCTAAAGAACACTCAATGCTAAACTCTCAACTCTACGAACCGAAAAAGAAAAAGCTTGCTCAACTACTTGGTTCTTTCAAAAAAGAGCTTAACGGTAACTGAATAGCACCAATCAAGAACTCATCAACTTCCAATCAAGTGAAGTAAGAAGTTCCAAGTAAGAAGGACTTGAAGAGTTCTAAGTGAACTGTGAAGAACCAAGTCTGCTGGACTTGAAGTGTTCAAAAGTGAACTAAGAAGTGCCTAGACTGCTGGTCTAGAAGGAATCTATGAGATTCAGAAAGTGTAAAAGATATCCTCAGTGGATTTCCTACTAAAGGAGTAGAAGAGTGGATTAGGAGCTTTAAGTGCTCTGAACCACTTAAAACTGCTGTGTCCATTACTTTCTTGCCATAACTGCTATAACTACTATAACTGTTATAACTACCTCACTCTCATTAACTCACCATATCTAAGAGGGAGTTCAAACAAATCTTAATTCCGATGTGTTTGAATCAATAACAAAACAAACAAAGTATTTAAGAAAGAAATTTAATTATCTATTCAACCCCCCTTCTAGATAACTATTGTGCCTTAGGAAACTAACAATTGGTATCAAAGCAGGTTCTATCGAACAGCCTACAAAGCTTAAGTAGATCCAATGGCACATCTGATAAGCGAATCAAAGACTGGAGGAGGCAGCAAGCCACCTATGTGCAATAAAGACAAATTCGCCAACTGGAAAGTTCGGATGCAAGCATACATGGATTCAATAGATGGAGATCTATTTGAAACTATTCAGAATGGACCTTACGTACCAACAAAGCTTGCACCAACTCCAGACGACCCAAACAGAATACAAATCAAGGTTACAGAAGAATGGACAGAAAATGAAAAGAGAGCTGTTCAACTCGACAAAAAGGCCAAGAACATTTTGTTTCAATCTTTAGAGGATGATCTATTTGAAAATGTGGTTAACATCAGAACAACAAAGGAGGTTTGGGAAGCATTTCTCGTCATGCATGAAGGAACAGAAGAAGTAAGAGAAAATAAGCAATCTCTCCTAACTCAGCAATATGAGATGTTTGCACATATTCAAGGAGAAAACGTTACTTCTACCTACGAAAGATTTAATGTACTGCTCAACTCTCTACGATCCTATGGAAAGATCTATCCAAATAAAGATCTGATCATAAAATTCATGAGAGCCTTACCTAGCAAGTGGGATGCCAAAAACACTACTATCAGAGAGTCAAAAAATCTCCATTAAATGATTGTTCAACAGCTATATGGCAATCTTCTTACATATGAACTGGAGCTGACTCAACGAGCAGAAACTCTATCCGAAGGAAGGATGAAGGATAAAGGAGTTGCTCTTAAAGCAACCGACAACATCTCCAAAGTTAACACTGAAAATGACTCTGACTATGATGAAGACTTTGCAATGCTGGTAAAAAGACTCAGAAGGTTTATTCGTCAAGGCAGAATCAACAAACTAAAGAAAGTCAACAACTACAGCAGCTAGGAGCAGATAAATGATCTATGCTACAATTGCAAGAAGCCTGGACATTTCATTGCAAACTGCAACAAACCTCTTAGAGAAGAACTAAAGAAGAAATCACATCCAAAGAAGGAATTCAAAGGCAACAAGAGGCCTCATAAGAAAGATAAAGGCCTTGTAGCTGGAGGATCGTGGAGTGACTCGGACAATGACTCAACTACCGAATCTAGAGATGATGAACATCCTCAAATGGCAAATCTTTACCTGATGGCCAAGCATACAAAGGACAGAAAGACCTCCAACATTTATGAAGTGAGTATAAATGAGGTGTTTGACTTTAACTCTCCTGATGTAGACATTGATGACTTAAGAACTGCATTACATGACATAACATTTGATCTGCATCAATACATGAAATGGTTCAGAGTTCTATCCAAAGATTACTCACTTCTCCAAAAAGAGAAAGAGAAAGTTCAAGAAGAACAGGAAATAGTCCTTCTTAGTACTGACTCTCTCTCCAAGTTTGAAGTTGAGAATAAGCTTCTAAAACAGACAATGAGCTCAATACACAAAGAGAGTCAGGTCTAACCTCTAAGATTTAGGAACTAGAAAGAACAGTCTCTACATGGAACAAATCCTCTTCATCCATGGACTCCCAGATCTCTAGCCAGAGAAGCGTCTATGACAGAACAGGATTGGGCTTTTGGGAATCCATCTCAGAGCCATGTGTAGAAAAGGTAAAGGAAACTAGCACTAGTAATTCTTCAAGTTTTAGTAGAGGCATTATATTTGTGAAATCCTCATAGAAGGAAGAACCAGTCCAATCCTGCTCCTCTGATTTAATCCATATTCCAAGGAATAAAGGATCTCATGCTGGCCTAGGTTTCAAAAAAGAGAAGAGTAACCCAGCCACTACTTTCCAACCTCGAAGGATCGTAAATTCGAGTAAAATCAACTCCATGAACCAACTAGAAAGAAATAATAGAGGAAAGGTACACTCATCTCAAATCATGAAACACAAGGACATATGGAGGAAGGAAAATCAGTTTAACAAAAGGATAACTAATAACCCACAAAAGTCCAAAAGGAGGAAGAATCCTCATAAACACACATGCATGCATCATATTAGATGTTTTATGTGCAATAAGATTTGTCACAAGGCTGCAATATGCTGGTATAATCCTACGAATATAAAACCCAAATCAAGATGATTTGGGTTCCCAAGGGTTCTAACAAAGTAGGACCCATGTAAGTATTGGTACCAAAATGAAAGTTTAATGTTACCATAGGAACAGAGCTCCACGATCACAACCTGGTATCTGGACAGTGGATGCTCAAGGCACATGACTGGGAACAAAGCTCTTATGTCTAACTATATAGAAAAGGAGGGTCCTTCAATCATATTTGGAGATAATTGCTCTGGCAAGACAAGAGGATATAGCTCAGCAGGAAATGGTGTAGTGTCCTTCAGCAAAGTGGCCTATGTGGAAGGACTCCAACACAATCTTCTGAGCATAAGCCAACTTTGCGACAAGGGTCATCAAGTGACATTCCTCAACAATCAATGTCAAGTCAGAGATTTGAAGACATCCGCCATAAAGCTGACCGTAACAAGAGAAGGAAATGCCTACACAATAAATCTTGGTAAACTAAGCTCAGACGAGACAATATGCTTTCTGGTGAAAGCATCTGAAGAAATGAGCTGGCTATGGCATAGAAGACTGTCTCATCTCAACTTCAAGAGCATGTCTAAACTGGCATCAAAGGATCTAGTTGCAGGCTTGCCCAAGTTTAGCTTCATCAAAGAAAGGCCTTGTAATGCCTGTCAGCTTGGAAAGCAGACTATAAGCTCATTTAAAAGCAAAACTGCAAACTCAATTGACAAACCCCTGCAGTTGCTTCACATGAATTTATTTGGGCCAATTCCAACAACGAGCCTTGGAGGGAAGAGATAGTCACTAGTCGTAGTGGACGACTATACCAGATTCACATGGGTGTTCTTTCTAACCTTGAAAGATGAAACAAGCTACCAACTGATCAAGATGTTCAGACTAGTAATGAATGAGAAAGGGGAGAAAATTAAGACTATAAGGAGTGATCATGGCAGAGAATTTGACTTCTCTGAAATGGACTAGTTCTGCACAGCCAATGGCATCAGTCACAACTTCTTAGCTCCATGAACTCCTTAACAAAATGGAGTAGTTGAAAGAAAGAACAGAACATTAATAGAGGCTGGAAGAACTCTACTAGCAGCAGCCCATCTACTTGAGTACTTCTGGGCAGAAGCTGTTAACACTGCATGCTACACTCAGAACAGATCAGTGATACACTCTACGATTAAGAAGACTCCCTACGAAGTGTGGAATGGAAGAAGGCCAAATATCAGCTACTTCCATGCATTCGGCAATGCATGTTATATTTTCAACAATGGAAAGTAATATTTGACAAAGTTCCAACCCAAGTCAGACGAAGGAATCTTTCTTGGATATGCTATAGACAGTAAGGCCTACAGAGTGTTCAACAAAAAGACACTGAGCGTTGAAATCTCAATCCACATCATCTTCGATGAAACAGACTTGGACAAAATAGTGCCTCGAGACTATACGAACGACAATTTAGACACTACGAACGAGGACGTCGAGCTCAACACTACGATCATAGTTCTAGACGGTGGAATTGTTGAGCAAGGAAATGAGATCGTAGAGAGGCCTACGCAAGAAAACGAACCTCCACATTAAGAAGCAGAAATTGATCTTGAGAATCTCAAGCAAGAAGGCATCAGGACAGATGTCCCAACAGGAAATAGATGGGCAAAAGATCACACTCAAGACTTAATCATTGGAGATCCTAATGCAAGAGTCAAAACAAGAGCTGCCACCCAAAATGAATGTTTCTATCTAAGCTTCCTACCACAAATGGAACCTAAGAAGAGTGAGGATGCTATGGAAGACTCCAGCTGGATAGAAGCCATGCAAGAAGAACTTAATCAGTTTGAAAGAAGCAAAGTATGGAGATTGGTTCCAAGACCAAAAAGTCATTGGAATTAAGTGGGTCTTCAGAAACAAGATGGATGAAGATGGAGTAATAATTAGTAATAAAGCAAAACTAGTGGCCATGGGTTACTCTCAGGAGGAAGGCATTGATTATGATGAGACATTTGCACCTGTTGCCAGACTAGAAGCCATCAGAATATTTCTGGCCTTTGCTGCTCATATGAAGTTCAAAGTCTTTCAGATGGATGTCAAGAGTGCATTCCTAAATAGTGAACTTCAAGAAGAAGTATACAGATTAGACAACCTCCTGGTTTCATCAATCCATCTCTTTCAAATTATGTCTACAGATTAGACAAAGCCTTATATGGTCTTAAACAAGCACCTAGAACATGGTTTGAAACATTAACTAACTTTCTTATTGAAAATGGGTTCACTAGAGGTAGAGTAGATACCACATTATTTCTTAGAAAGCATAAGGACAAAGTCTTATTAGTTCAAATATATGTTGATGACATTATCTTTAGATCTACTGATGAAAATTTATGTAAGAGATTTTCCAAGCTTATGCAGAGCAAGTTTGAAATGAGCATAATGGGTGAGCTGAACTTCTTTCTTAGACTGCAAGTAAAGCAGACTGATGAAGGAATCTTCATAAACCAAGCCAAAAACATCAAAGACTTACTTAAAAAGTATGGTATTGAATCAGCCTCTCCCATGAAAACTCCAATTGCTCCAGTAACCAAGCTTGATAAAGATGAAAAAGGTAAAAGTATTGACATAACTCAATACAGAGGTATGATAGGCTCTCTTCTATATCTGAATGCCAGTAGACCAGACATAATGTTTACAACATACATATGTGCTAGATTTCAAGCTAATCCTAAGGAATCACACTTAACTGCTGTGAAAAGGATTTTCAGGTACCTTAAGGGCACACCTCACTTGTGAATTTGGTATCCCAAGGAGTCCTCATTTGAACTAACAGGATATACAGATGTTGACTTTGCAGGTTGCAAAATAGACAGAAAAAGTACCAAAGGCACCACTCAAATTTGCTAGGAAATGACTTGTGTCCCGGTTCAAGAAGAAGCAAAACTCAACATCTACTTCAACCGCAGGTTTAATACATTGTCATTGGCAACAACAGTGCTCAAATCCTCTAGATGAAAAATCAGCTAGCAGACTATGGGTTTGAATTCAAATCTATACATGTTCACTGTGATAACACAAGTGCCATAGCAATAACACATAATCCTGTCATGCATTCTAGGACTAAACATATAGAAATAAGGTATCATTTCATTAGGGATCATGTGCAAAATGGAACCATATCTTTACAATATATCCCTACTGAAAATTAACTTACTGATGTCTTTACAAAGCCTATAAATGAATCCAGATTTAACAAATTAATAAGTGATCTAGGCATGCTTAATTTACAACTATGAAATCTATGATCTAGTATGTGCTAATCATGCAGATATAAAGGTTATGATCAAAATTGTAGACATGACCAAAGGAAGTCCACGATCGTAGAGCTGTAGTGAAATGAAACTCAACGATCGCAGTATCGACTCAACGATGGCAGAACTCCATCAACAAAACAAAGGAGCATCCAGTGATGACAAAGTTTAACAAAACAAAGCAATATCTCTGATAAGTGCCTCAGGAACAAACCTAACCCTTGATTCAATCCATGAGGTTGGCCCTTCCTGAGCTACTTTAAACCAAGAAGAATGCTAAGTCAAAAGTTCATCACAAGGACACGGGCAAATTTAACGATCGTAGTACAGACTCGACGAATGCAGAGCAGACTCAATGAATGCAGAAGCGGCACTCGACGATCAGAGAATGACTCGACAATCGCAGTCAAGATACTTGACAATCATAAGGACTACCTCAACGATCGTAGTCCTCCCAAAGGACACATTAGCCCAGAAGGAGCTAAGGGAAAATTAGTACATTCCTCATCAGTCAAATTCGTATGGCCAAGAAGAATTTGACACATGCCCCACTAAGCAAATAGAGAGAGGGAAGTTACAAGTATTGTTTGAAAACACCTTTTTGAAATCAAAAGTTCAAAAACCTCATCTCTATCTCTCTCTACAAGTAGAAAACCTAACTTTTTGAAAAACTCAAACAACCATATTCAGTGCAAAAGAGTCAATGGCAGCCCCAAATGTCATCTCTGGTTACAGACTTAGTTTCGATGAGTACAAGACAGCCGATCCTAAATTTCTCAAAACTCTATCTCTGATAAAGAAAGTTGGTCTTGAAGAGGCTCTGGGTACGAGCACATGGATCTACCCTAAGCTGATAAAAGGAATTCTACAGAAATGGTGCATTCGAAAATGACATCATCACTACGAGGGTCAGTGACGTGGAAATCAAGCTCAGGGCTGAGGATATAAATCTAGCCCTATGTTTCAAATCGAAAGGGTTTTCGTTCATAGATGGCATCGATTTCAATGAAGGACTTAAGAGAATGCACCACAAGAAGTTCCCCACTGTCAGAGGATACAAGGAGAAAGAGTTCCCTCAGAGGTATGAATTCTTGGCAGACATTGTTGGGAAATGCATATGCTGCAAGAGCTTTGACCATGATTCTGTAAATGAAGTACATCTCAAGCTCATGACAGCCATACGCTGTGGCATTCAACTTAACTATGGAGCTCTACTACTTGACTGGATTGGGAAATGGATCCAAAGCTAGAAGAAATCAAAGAGCTCTGGAAAGATGCTCTACAGGCGATTCATTAGCATCATCCTACAATCTGCTTTGGGAGATAAAATTTATGATGATGAAGGCGAATCCATAAATCCAAACAAAAGAATGACTCAGCAGATGTTCGAGAAGTGGAAAAGGAATCCAGCAGAGAATGTAAGAATGATGTCTGAGTCCAGTGGAAGGACTGGAGATGCAAAGGAATCAGGGATTCCAGGAAAAATGTCTGTTGTCAAGGAAACTGAAGAAGAGGAGGAAGAGATCAACAAAGAAGAACCCATTGCTTTAATCAGAAAAAGCAAGGGCAAGAGAAAGCTGAAGGCTCCAATGACAGAGGAACCCCATAGGTCAACCACTGATGCACCTCAAGAATGTTCTGACATTGAAACTCTGAGGATCTTAAGAAGGAAAGAACAACAGGCTGAGGCAGATGAAGATAGAGCAACCATCTCTCAGCTGCTGACAAAGAGTAAACACAGTCACAAATCCAAGAGGCCCTTTGTCTCTTCAACCGTAGAGTCCCTACTGATCGTAGAGACCAGACAGTACAACTCTCCACAAGTAGTTGCTACAAAAGACTCTCAGTCTAATCGACCAATAAGAACTGAAGTAGGAGAAAGTCCTAGGACTATGGCTCAGCCTAAGAAACCAAAAAGGAAACTGGTCAAAAAGTACATTCTTGTAAATAAAGAAGTACTTAAAGAAGAAGACATAAAGATAGTCACTGAGAAGGAGCTATCTAAGGCAAGATAAGAGGACAAAGCTCCAGTTGAGGGGGAGCTACCTGAAATTCTCACTTTAGAGAGTGCTCCAGGTGAGGGGGAACCATTCAAAATACAAATGGATGATCATGTTGAAGGGGAGCCTCATGATATCCCTATGACAGAAGAAGCTACTCCTAAAGAAAATGAAAGAGCCCTTGAGCAATAAAGTCAAAAAGAGGTAATTGATGTAGTGGAAACTTCTAAAGAAGATAGTGAAGAAGAAGATGATGAAATAGAAATCATAGTTGTGGGCTGTGATGGGTATAGGA
This sequence comes from Panax quinquefolius, assembly GCA_020205615.1. NCBI lineage: Eukaryota > Viridiplantae > Streptophyta > Magnoliopsida > Apiales > Araliaceae > Panax > Panax quinquefolius. The sequence goes on from CM035158.1 coordinate 62,460,366, forward strand.
GAGCTAACTACAATCAGTTATTCTCCTATCTACCCATGATGCCTTTCCACAGAGCTCAAATTCTCAACTGCTGGAAACACATGTTCTGGAGTTTCAAAGCATATCCAGCAATCTCAGTGCTAGCTCATGGATTTCCAGGCAACTTCAACTTTGTCAAAAAGCTGATCACAAATGGCCCCTCTTCAAAGAATGGGCATGAGGTACATGTTAGGTTTGTAATATTCATGAACGCAATCAAATTGCTCAAAGTAAGCGGAAACGTGTAAAATCAGAGTTTAAAAATTTACAAACCATATACCCGGATCACCCTTTATGCACAATTATTAATTAAACGAAAAGATAAAGAATAAAATCATGAAGATCGAGCTTCCTCAGGTACAAGTTCACCTCCAAATCCTTTCGCGTTCAACTTGAATTCACCGGGTTTGGTTCCTTCCTTTGATCAACATTAGCCACCCAAGTGTTTGGCCTCTAGAGGTGATCCACCAAGGAAGAAGAAGGATTCAAGAAGATGGGTAGTTGGCTAAACCCTAGTTTTTCTATCTCCATAGAAAAGGAGCGTACTCTCCAACAATTGGAATAACGTATCTTTGATATCTGATATAAGACTCCTCTTATAAAGATATCAAGTAACCCTATTAAAATAAGGTATTATTTAATTAAACCCTTTTTAATTAAAGGGGCTCCCTAATCTTATTAGGGATAATTAATTAAACTCCTTTAACTAATTTTCCTTCCTAATCCAATTAGGAATAAATGAGAGTACTTATATTAAATTAATTCCTAAACTCTTTTAGAAATTAAAATAATAATAATAATTGTAATAATATTAATAAGACTCCTCTTATTAATTTATATTTAATATTTCTAAAATATTAAATAATAAATATTAAGCTATTTAATTTATTCTATCACCATAGATTAAATTAAATATACATAACATATTATTATTACGATTATGCCATTAACTTCTTAAATAATTATTCTTCCTTTTATGGTGTGACCCTTTAGGTTCTCCATATTAAACCCTATTGTGAATAAATCAATTAGAAAATTTAAATCTTATTTAAATAAATAAATTAAATAATTAATTTATTTAAATAAATAATATTTATTCTACAATAGGGATAAGCCTCCCCTAGCGATCAACGACTTTCCGATATAATATAGATTTCAACATTAATCATAAAAGAACCTTTGAGTAAATAGTTACTGACAATTCAATCCTTCCACCATACAATGTCCCAATTAAATATAAGACATGGAATTACCGTCAAGTCTTATTTTATTTAATTATATGTATTTCGATCCTTAAATGAACAACTCAAATAATGCAAATTAGAAACTCCTTTCTAATTTCATTCGCCTTAACCAAGGACTCTTTGGTTGTCATTTATCAATCACATAGACATTTCTCTTCTTTTAATAAAGTGGTAGATTCTTTATTGATCATACATTATATCCATGTACAACTTATTATACCCAAGCATACCCTTTGATATACCCTAAGGGTCTTAAGGAATAAGTTAAAGTATAACTCATCATACATAAGATACTATGATGATCTCAAGTCCAAGGATTACTTGTACTACTATCACTACAGGAATTCCTATTGACAGGCAAGTAAAACTCCATTAGGTATTCCTTAGCGAGCCACATTCAGTGAACTTATTCTCTAATAAGCACCTACATACTTGTTTTAGTGTCTCCACACAAATAATCATGAGATCAATCATCCTCATCCAATGAGAAAGCAACGTATGTACCAATCTATCCGGATTCACTAATCCCCAATTTAGTAATCCAACGATTGGGAACAATTTTAGTTTTAAGCTTTTTAAGAATTTAGATCTCATTAGAATGATCATCATCATTATTCTAAAAGCATTGCTTAAAACTATGGGTTTATCACATATTATAAAACAGCATCATGTAGATAATTAAAAGCCTTTAATAAATTAATACTTTTTATTAATAAATGAATAAGATTGTTACAAAGTATATGCTTTATCATCAAACATGATTGGCTTGTGTGCATACTACTTTCAATCTCCCACTTGCACTAAAGCCAATCGTCATGGTATCTCATACTCTTCTTCTCTAAGTGACGATTATCCTACTGTTGGATAAGCTTTAGTTAATGGATATGTAATATTGTTCATGAGAGTCCACTATCTCTATAGTGATTTCCCATCTTTCAATGATTCTAATAATCAAATGAAAGTGCCACAACACATGTTTAATTCCAAGATGAGACTTAGGAACTATTCCTAGTTACAGAATGAACTTTTCATCCAAACAATCAACTTGTAGCTTCATTTATAGCTATATACTTTGTCTTTATCACTAAACCAAAGAACTCTTTCATTGTTTGGAACCTTTCCAATTCATCGCACCACTTGCTCAAGGTAACCCTTTACCTTAAAGTGGATTTTTCTATCGCCTTGAGTGCATCTCGAAAAACTTGAGTCTGTTAAACCCTCTAGTTTTAATTAAGACCCACCATGAATATGATCACATCCTTAGTGCCACCAAGCACTTTAAGATATTTTTCACAGACTCATAGTGAACTTCTCCATAATATGACCGATCAACATCGTCTCTATATTTCATTGCATACATGATTGTCACTCATGCGACCTCTCTTTTTCGTGAGTCTGTGGGGACTATTAAGAGAGACACACTCCATAGCTCATCGACATGAGACATCTCTTGAGTTTGCCATGCTAAACGACTTTAGCATCAAATGAATATACGCTCCTTGGGTTAAGTCGAGCATCCTCTTAAATCTATCTATATAGATTTATATCCCCAATTAAGATACTCTTCCAAATCATTCATGGAGGAATGTTTAGACAACTTTATCTTTCTTGATTGTAGCATTGGTATGTCATTCCTTATCCGTAGTATATCAACATATAGTACTAGGAATGTCACGATGCTCCCAATCGACCCTTTTGTACACACACACTAGAAGTCTTACATCATCGCATGTAACGCCGGATCATCATCTTCATGATGTACACTCATCATCATCATACATGATGAATCCATACCTCCTAGGTATCTTCAAGACTATTCCGCATTTACGATTTATCTGTGGTATAATAGGTCTATCTACGTGTTCCTCTTATTTGACTTATAGTATTTTATGGTTCTTAAACTCTTCAAAATCTATTATCCTCCCACTAGCCCCTTTTAATGATAAACACCTTTATCTTAGAAGGCAGCGTGTTTCATAACAAACACCTTTTGCTAAGTAGGATTATAGAACATATACCATAAACTTACTTTAGGATGTCCCACAAATTGTACTTGTCAAATCTTGTCCCAAGCTTATCCTTTGAAACCTTTTCACATAAGTTGGACAACCCCTTATCTTAACATACTTAAGATTAGAATCCTCCCTGTCCATAACTTTTATGGAGTCTTGGGGCCGGATTTTGAGGTTACCTTTTTCGTAGATATGCAGCCATTTCTAGGACATGACCCTAGAAGGATACTGGAATGTCGGTAAAATCATTATGGATCGCACCATGTCCAACAAGGTACGATTTTTCATTCAAATACATCAATAAATTATTGCGTATCAGGAGGCGTCCATTATGAGAAAACCATTTAAGATGATCTAGAAACTTATTGCACAAGTATTTATTCCTTGATCTAATCAAAGAATCTTAATACATTGCCAATTTATTTCACTTCTGAATTCTTTGAACCTTTCAAATAATTCACACTTGTATTTTAGCAAATACACACATTCAACTCTTTGAATGATCATCTCCTTTTCTTATACTAATTTGTTCAATATGCAAAATTATTTTCATGTAAAATCAAGTATACAAAATTTATTAAGTAATATTCCAGTTCTATACAAAACATTATTATTATAAATAGAACAACAATTGTTCTTAATTATAATACCAAAGATTTCATTGTCCAACAATAAAATGGAAATAATATTTTTAACAAGAACTAGAATACAATAACAACTTATTGACTTAATAGATTTGCCCGTAGGCATTGCTAAACTATAAGTTTCTATGGCTAATATGGCAACCTTTGCTACATTTCCATGTAGGATTACTTATATTTGTTTAGCTTTCTACTTACTTTGGTCCCTTCATAAATCTATATTTATGATAACCAAAGTCGGTATCCAATACCCAAGTAGAACCTTGACTTAAAGAAAAATTTATTTCAATCATGAACAAAAACTGTATTGTAACCGAAACTTCACTAAGCTTCTTTGGTTAGCCTCTGCAAGATACTTCTCGCAGTTTCTTTCCAGTGTCCGGGCTTATTGCGATGGAAAGCAAACTCTTTTTTGCTATCCGTGTCGGTTTTGTTCTTATTATCCTTTGTTTTTGCCTTTCTATTTACCTTCTTTGAATCATTCTTCTTTTCAGAAGATCCTTTGGCCCCTACCAGTAAGACATGGTCTTTCTTGGTTGGAAAGTGACTCTCATCATTTTTCAACATGTTAAGCAAATCAACGAAGCTGATATCTAGCTTGTTTATATGAAAAATTCACAACAATTGTGAAAGGAGTCCGGGAGTGAGTGCAAAATCAAATCGTGGCTCAACTCTCCATCCATGACAAAACCAGTTGTCCTAATTTAATCAATCAAATTGATTATGTTAAGAACTTTTGTCTGTACTATAGTGCCATTGGTCATTCTAGATCGGAAGAGCTCCTTAGATATCTGATATCTATCAGTCCTACTTTCCTCACCATCAACTACTTGATGTGCAGGAATATAGTAGAAGCATCCATAGTTTCATGCTGACGCTGAAGCTCGTTACTCATAGATGCGAGCATGATGCATTGAGCCAACTGTGCATCATCTTGCCACTTTCTAAAAGTAGCAATGTCTTCCTTAGAGGTATTGTCTGCAACCATTGCAGGGATAGACGTATTAAGGACATAAAATAACTTTTCAGCCATGAGAACTATTCTCAAATTCCTTAACCAATCCGTTTAATTCTTGTTACCGTTAATTTAGCATCTAATATGCTTCGCAAAGGATAGTAATTTTAGACATTGTAAAATTCTGTAAATGAATTTGTAATTAACAACATTTTAACATACATTCTTTTATTAATTACCAAAATAAATTAGGTCTTGTTTTAAATTGGTATCTCACACTATTCTCTTCAAACTATATTACCCTCAATATATATAGTTCGGCAAAATCTAATTAAAGATTTGCTAGTGAGAATAAGGATCTCATTTCAAATGTATATAGCCTTGTGGTGACACAACAAACTATATATAAATAAATAGGTAGACAACTTTTGTCAATTACATCAACTATGCAACTCCTTTTCTTTTGCCTCTTAGATTATTTTGATCAAGTGGTGGCACATCCGAATCAAAATTATCCAAGTTAAGTCCGACCTAGCGCTCCATATATTCAAAAAAAAAATATCATCCTTGTGGTGACACAACAAAACAATATTGTTCAATTTTCTTTATAAGCATCAAATGTGATAAATTAACATCTTAAATACTTAATACTTGCCTTGTGGTGACACAACAAACTCATATTAAATATTTAATACTCTATTAATTTTATCATGCTAGAAAACGACGTTCGATATTCCAAATATCTTTGAACGCTTAGGACTTAATATAAAAATTGAGGGGTTTGTTATTAATTTGTCTCATCTTATTTAGCGCGCATTTATATATATATATAAAATACGGCGTCGTATTAATTAACATGCGAAGCATGTTTGCATAATATATAATATATATAGTATAAGCATGCACATATAGAATACTATATTCTACTCGGATTGATTATGGACTTTTATTCTAGTTTGGTTCACTAGAGCCACCAAGTGAACCAAAAAGGTCAAACCCTAGGGTTGCAAGAAATAATATTTAAATATAACTATTACATTTAAACCCGGGCTCCATTACAAACGGGTCTTCAAGCGCTCCTTGCTCCTTGATCTCCAATTTTTCAAAATTAATTCTAACTATTCCTATTACAAAACTATTTAACATAAATAGAAACCTTGATCGTGATCGAGGGGAAGTACATAGGAGGAGATAGAATTTACATTCGAAAAAATTAGAGAAGACGAGGTCTGCACCCCATTTAATAAAACCCATACATTCATGCATCCAACTAAAATAAAATCCAATCACATTGCCAATAGTCCATAATCAATCCCATTTATTATCATACATATCATCATATGCATCAATAAATAACATTCATCTTATGAATAATAAACATTTAATATATATATTGATATCATTTAATGGGCAAATTTAGTTAGTATAAAATCTAATTTTGAATCAAAATAAACTCCTTTATTTTAATCCAAATTTAAATCAAAATAAAACTATTTTATTTTAATTTATCCAATTTTGAATAAAATAAACTATTTTATTTTAATCAAAATAAACTCCTTTATTTTAATTAATTATGGAGTCCAATTCCATATAAAAAAAATCTTTTATTAAAGAAAACACGGATATTCTTTCCTATTCACAAATAAACTCCTTTATTTTGAATAATATGAAATCTTATTCCATATTTAAATAAACTCCTTTATTTAAGGAAATTATGATTTTCTTTCCTATTCACAAATAAACTCTTTTATTTTGAATAATATGAAATCTTATTTCATATCTAAACAAACTCCTTTATTTAAGGAAAGATGGATTTACTTCCTATTCACAAATAAACTCCTTTATTTTAGGAAAAATAAAATCCAATTTCAACTCCAATTAATTATCATAGAATCCAATTCCAACTCTAATTAGTTAGCATGAAATTTAATTTTAAAATTAAAATAAACTTTTTTTTATTATTTTAATAATAAAATAAACTTTTTATTTTAAGATTAAAATAAACTTTTATTTTAATTATAAATTTATTTTTGGAGAATATATATATATATATATATATATATATATATATATAGTTACTATATATACTATATATACTATATATATCATATATATATATATATACTATATATACTGTAACCTTATATATATAATATATATGTTATTCTTTTAAATCCAACATCATATATATCCCTTTAATAAAAAAAACACGATCAGCAGCACCTCGGTAATAGGCTTTAGCAATTTGACTAATCAAATCAACATCCACGTAAAAAAAAATCAGTTCGCGATGAATTTTTTTTTTTTTTTATAAAATAAATTTTATACAACAAATTATGCCCAATAAAATTGTTCTAAACACATATCAATATACATATCAAATTAAAAAATTAATAATTAGCATAAAGGTTTGGCTCGATGCCACTTGTTAGGTTTGTAATATTCATGAAACTTGATCAAATTGCTCAAAGTAAGCGGAAACGTGTAAAATCAGAGTTTAAAAATTTACAAACCATATACCCGGATCACCCTTTATGCACAATTATTAATTAAACGAAAAGATAAAGAATAAAATCATACCCTTGAAGATCGAGCTTCCTCAGGTACAAGTTCACCTCCAAATCCTTTCGCGTTCAACTTGAATTCACCGGGTTTGGTTCCTTCCTTTGATCAACGTTAGCCACCCAAGTGTTTGGCCTCTAGAGGTGATCCACTAAGGAAGAAGAAGGATTCAAGAAGATGGGTGGTTGGCTAAACCCTAGTTTTTCTATCTTTATAGAAAAGGAGCGTACTCTCCAACAATTGGAATAACGTATCTTTGATATCTGATATAAGACTCCTCTTATAAAGATATCAAGTAACCCTATTAAAACAAGGTATTATTTAATTAAACTCTTTTCAATTAAAGGGGCTCCCTAATCTTATTAGGGATAATTAATTAAACTCCTTTAACTAATTTTCCTTCCTAATCCAATTAGGAATAAATGAGAGTACTTATATTAAATTAATTCCTAAACTCTTTTAGAAATTAAAATAATAATAATAATTGTAATAATATTAATAAGACTCTCTTATTAATTTATATTTAATATTTCTAAAATATTAAATAATAAATATTAAGCTATTTAATTTATTCTATCACCATAGATTAAATTAAATATACATAACATATTATTACGATTATGCCATTAACTTCTTAAATAATTATTCTTCCTTTTATGGTGTGACCCTTTAGGTTCTCCATATTAAACCGGTTGTGAATAAATCAATTAGACAATTCTAATCTTATTTAAATAAATAAATTAAATAATTAATTTATTTAAATAAATAATATTTATTCTACAATAGGGATAAGCCTCCTAGCGATCAATGTGGCGCCCCAAAATTAGGTATCGTCACCACCCATCTTGGGTCGCCACTTACATGGTACATAAATTCAAATACAACTTACTAATATAAGCTGTAGGTATACAATACGACATAAAGCGTGAGTTTGAATACAAATATTGTCTACTAGATATTATACAAACTCAAAAGGAGTCCTCATTACAACTATTATCACACTATTTCACGAATAGTGAGGACTACTAAAGCTATCCTCGGACCATTACTTACGTTCCCAGACTCGTCCCGGCTATGTTCTCATTTCACGAAGAAAAAATGAAAGAAAGGGTGAGCTCAACTAGCCCGATGAAATATTATGACTAAGATAATGCGAGAATAAATTATCATTAGCCTTCAACGATGTTAAAAACGATAAAATACAATAGACAACCGGTTTAAGCTGCGGTGAATAAGCAATCCATTAAAAGAGTCAAGTAGAGAATAAAGTCTACTATCTTTTAGGTTTTAAAAAGTTTTCATCAATTTTTATCATTGAGACTCGACAATAAATAAACCACCACATCTAATCATCCACATACCACGGTCGAGGATTTTCATCAAATTATCAATGGTCATGACTATCTTAGAATCACCCCTCGGTCATAATCATACCAAAAACTATCCATCAACTTTGCATTACACAGCTACTGAGGACTTTTGTCACATCATTTATATCAAGTCATGATTATCTTAGAATGATCCTGGTCATAATCATACTAAGTTCATCTATGCTTGCGTAAGCCAAAGATAACATAATATAACATGAGGATGATGACAATGACATAATAATTCAATAAAACAAGTTCAAGAATTATTTAATCCATGAATTATTAACGTCCAAATTGTCGACATGATCTTTGTTTAAATGAGAGTAAAATTCAAGAATGATCGGAAGAATATTTCCATGAAAAGATCTTTGGATGAAACGCAAATATCAAGGATATTCTACTAATTTCATGGAGTATGAAGTCAAAGTTTTAACCAATTTGGGTATAATAAAGAATGGAATAACAAAAGAAATCACCATGCATGCGGTGCTTCGCGATAGACGAGTTATTCAACGAATAATAATAATAATAACGGACCGAGTCGGTGAAATTCACACAAGCGGGATGTTCAACCGAAATAATAAAAAGATGGAACCGGATCCGGTGTAAAACACACGAGATAGGATATTCAACGAGAATGATAAAGGCGGAACCGGTCCGGTGTAAAACACTGCGAGCGGGATGTTCCAACGAGAATAATAAAAAGCGGAACCGGTCGGTGTAAAACACACGAGACGGGATGTTCAGCAATGAATAATAGAAGAATGTCACCAAGTATAGGGTAAACCAGCATATCTGAGTTATTCAATGAGAATAATAAGCAATGGAATAACATAAGGATTTCACCAAGTATATGGTATCTGCAGCGTATCGAGGTTATGTATAGGGTATGCCACTTTTACGAGTTATTCAACGAATAATAATGAATGGAATAACGAAGTTCTCTTCAAGAAGAAAGAATAACACCACTTACAGTAAAAAAACCTGAATATAGAAGTAGTGAAGTAGCGAATAATATACTCTTCTTCTTTCTATAATTTTCTCTCTATAAGCTTCTCTCTATAATTTCTCTCTCTAGAGTTTCAATGAATTAAATAAGAAAATAATGAAGGAATGAGCTTATTTATAGGAAAATGGAATGCATAGTAACTAATCCATGAAACGGTCCAGTTGATTTACTTTAATCGACGGTCCATATTTAAAAAAAATCTTTTAAATAAAATATAATATATTCTATTTATATAAAAACATTTTACTATGCAAACACTATGCAATACTATGCAAAACACTATGCAAAAACACTATACAACACTATGCATAATAAAATATAATATATTCTATTTATAGAATAACTTTAATAAAGTATTCTATTTTATATAAAAAGATGTTTACATTTTATTACGTTAATAATACGAATAAAACAAAAGCGTCATTATCGCTTATAATAATTCATATTATTAATCGACAATAATGGAATCAAACCGGTGACTTCTCACATAAGCATCGATAATCAATCTGGTGTGCTACTTATGCAACCACACGTATTCTTTGTACTTTTACTACCGAGTAGTTCAACGATATCAACGGTAAAACTTCCGCCGTTATTTTAATAAAATATTTTTTATCGTTTTCTCGATCCAACAATAATTTACATTGTGGGGGTCCACCAATGATTGAGTAGTTGTACGAATATTCCCTGCTAAACCGAATATTCCCCGACCAATCGAATATAATATAACCACTTGCATACTTTGCAAAATTTATAAATACTACCCACAACTATAATATTATCTCAAATTCACACCATAATATTAAAAATTATTTCGACAAAATTTAAATCTTTATTGATAAAATCTGGGGTCTCACAATCTCCCCTCCTTATGGAATTTAAGCCCTCGAAATTAGAATGCGATACTGATATGATAAAGAGGTGAGGATACCTTGAATACCTTTATCGTTGAAAATATTAAGTTTATCTTTGCAATCCCACCGAAGATATTCATTAACAATTCATCTTTGCCTTTCTGGGCCAAAGATATTTATTAACAATTCATCTTTTTTGCACTACAGGCCAAAGATATATAAGCTATAAAACCAATAATCTTTGAGACTTAGCTTAATAGTATCACAACCATGAATTATCCATGCACTCTTGGCTAAGGATATTCGTGTTTTCAATTACTGATCGTGATTATCTTAGAATAATCCGTGGTCATAATCATACCAAGTCTATCAATGCACTACTGACCGAAGATGACTTTTACCACATCCATGAATTAATATTTCATTCTTTGAGACTCATTTCGATAATTAATCCATATCATCGAATCATCCACACTACTCTGGGCGAGGATATTCATTAGTATCACGACCACGAATTATCCATACACTTCTGACGAAAGATAATCGTGTATTCATTAGTATCACGACCACAAATTATCCATACACTACTGGCCAAAGATAATCGTGTATTCATTAGTATCCGACCACAAATTATCCATACACTACTGACGAAAGATAATTGTGTATTCATTAGTATCACGACCATAAATTATCCATGCACTACTGCAAAAAGATAATCGTGTATTCATTAGTATCCGACGACCACAAATTATCCATGCACTACGGCCAAATAATTAATTGTGTATTCATTAAGTATCCGACCACAAATTATCCATGCACTACGGCAAAAGATAATTGTGTATTCATTAAGTATCCACGACCACAAATTATCCATGCACTACTACCAAAGATAATTGTGTATTCATTAAGTATCCATGCACTACGGACCACAAATTATCCATGCACTACCATGCACTACGGCGAAGATAATCGTGTATTCATTAGTATCCGACCACCACAAATTATCCATACACTACGGCGAAAGATAATTGTGTATTCATTAGTATCCGACCACAAATTATCCATGCACTACTGACCCGAAGATAATTGTGTATTCATTAATATCACGACCACAAATTATTCATGCACTACTGACGAAAGATAATTGTGTATTCATTAGTATCACGACCACAAATTATCCATGCACTTTCTGCCAAAGATAATTGTGTTTTCAATTACGGTTATGATTATCTTAAACAATCCTCAGGTCATAATCATACCAAGTCCATCTATCTTATTCAGAATACAAATGACTTTCAACATAATATAAGCATGAGGATAATGATATAAAGAATCAATCAAATGAGATAAAGGATAAATATTAAACATTTATAATATAATTTATCCGAGATTCAAGAATATCCCCATGTTATCAATCACTTAATAATCTCATAATCTAATATCATTAATATTATAACAATATTTTAATCATTTCTTAAATTTATAAACAATTTATCTTAATTGTTTACGTTTTACCATATAATGCATTTAATCATTCAAAATGCCATACTCATAAGATATCATCACCAATTATCAAATCTCTCAAAAAAATATATATATACTCTATATAGGATTCTCTAGCCATAATATCCTATTTTCAACTTTGTTACTTCACATAACATATTTAACTCATATGTTAAGTAACTAAACTATTTTCATGAAAAATACCAAATCAGTCCCAAAAATATTTCTTTTCTGGGATTTAGCATAATATAGTCCCATGATGAAAATATATTTTTCTCGAATTTTTTAAAATTCATTTACTATTTTTCAAAAATCAATTTCTAATTAATTCCTTAAGAAATTAGCTACCTCAAGTTTAACTCCAAAAATTCCCAAATCTTGGCAGGACCTTACACATGTTAACGTGAGCTTCTAGTTTAAATTTCATGGTCATCGGAGTTATAGAACTCCGGTTATAAGCGTTTTTAAATCGGAAAAACCTAAATATTGAAATAGTCATAACTTGCTCATTTTAAGTCGAGAATGAGCTCATTTTTGGACAGAGATACTTTATACCATATACCTTCATGTCCCAAAAGGCCAGAATTTTTCTCATAATTTAAGTGGCCGAAACAGCCCTTAAAGTTTCTGGGCAGTAGCATTTTTGAAATTTACAGCTTTGGCCTCCTTTGCTAAAATCAGTCCACACAAAATCTACAACACCTTTTCCAGTAATTCCACTTGGATTAGTTAGGTAACTCATAGATCTAACTCTAGGACTTGACCACATTCAAAAATTCAAAATATAATAGGAGATATGGTCTATTGAATTTCATATTCGTTTTCACCAAAATCGATTTTCAACTCTTTGTGATTTTTAAGAAACTTTCATGTTTTTACATACTAACCAACATAACTCATCATAAAACTTACTAATACCACGAATACCCATGATTTTCATTAGTCCAATGCTTTTATTATGACTTTCATCATAAACCACGTAAACTGATCCTTTTAGTTGAAGAAATATTTGAGGGTTTAAGAAATGGGTTTTGTACTGGGGTCAATACAAAATTCGATTTCACGCTCTAGGGTAGGCTAAGAAGTCTTCAAGAATACGCCAAGAAATTTATTAATGATAGAAATATCATTCAAAACTGTTACTCTCGTCCAAGACTTGGATAGTACGTCACATTAATACCAACTGTGACTTCTATCCCTTAACCTGGATAGCACCTCACAATGATACCTATCAACTTGCCATCTTCAGTCACGACGTCGCCTACTGAAGTCCGCTTTGTTGCATTCCACACAAGGAAGTCAACAACGAAAGGTTCGGGGCTCTTTACTTATGGATATGATATTACAATAATTTGACTTTTAGTAGTTTTGGTTATGAATATAAAAGCTAACAACCTTACTGAAAAGAATGATGAGTAGTTAACCAATTGATTCCTAAAATACCATCAAAGGCAAATATTTTCAAAGAGATAATATCGACGAATTAGCGTGAAAGTGTTTATTTGAAACAACAAGATTAATAAACGATGGAGGTAACGAAGGTTTCTCCCAACGAAGTTTCAACCAATAAGTTAAAGTCTAACTTCTCCGGTCAAATTTAAATGTTGAGCATAAAAGCAAGCGAGATAAAAGAATGGGTAGAACCGGTATCTTATAAGGTATAGACTTACATGAGAATTTATAATTAACTAACCCGTGTACTAACCGTTCGAGTCACTTGCTTTTTTTAAGTCATGAAAACGCTCTTCATGAAACCACCGACTTTGTTTGTCCGTATCCGCCTTTGGTGCCACCGTCCCAATTGGACTTGACTTTGGTGCCGACAAAATCGAGCTAAATGACCTTCTCTTCTTGAAATTTCCACTTCTATTATCTTGGCCATGATTACCACCAGAGTGGTTACCATTCTTAACATGATAATTTCTCCCACGATGGTCATCATTGTTCGATGGTTAGTTCTGGCCAGATATGATTATTATCGTGTTGTTGGTCGTTACCTTTTTTGGTTGAAGTGACTCATTATCGCTCCAATAACTTATCTCGGCCTATTCACAACATCTAAATACAAACAACATCACAAAACAAGGGTTAATTAACATGCAACATATATTATCCTATACTCGTGAGCCAATTAAATACCAAATAAACTTAGGTAGGTCATACTAGCGAAAGGAATTTCCGTCTCTCCCCTCCTAGTTCTTATCTCACATCTTAGCTGGGGATCATATCCTAAGCTCGATACCAAGTGGCGCCCCCAAAATTAGGTATCGTCACCCATCTTGGGTCGCCACTTACATGGTACATAAATTCAAATACAACTTACTAATATAAGCGTAGTGTATGCAATCGACATAAAGCGTGAGTTTGAATACAAATATTGTCTACTAGATATTATACAAACTCAAAAGGAGTCCTCATTACAACTATTATCACACTATTTCACGAATAGTGAGGACTACTAATCTTATCCTCTGGACCATTACTTACGTTCCCAGGCTTCGTCCCGGCTATGTTCTCATTTCACGAAGAAAACGGTGAAAGAAAAGGTGAGCTCAACTAGCCCGATGAAAATATTATGACTAAGATAATGCGAGAATAAATTATCATTAGCCTTAACGATGTTAAGCGATAAAATACAATAGACAACCGGTTTAAGCTGCGGTGGAATAAGCAATCCATTAAAAGAGTCAGTAGAGAATAAAATCTACTATCTTTTAGGTTTTAAAAGTTTTCATCAATTTTTATCATTTGAGACTCGACAATAATAAATAAACCACCACATCTAATCATCCACTGTACCACGGTCAAGGATTTTCATCAAATTATCAATGGTCATGACTATCTTACCGAATCACCCCCGGTCATAATCATACCAAAAACTATCCATCAACGCATTCACAGACCCTTTGAGGACTTTTGTCACATCATTTATATCAAGTCGTGATTATCTTAGAATGATCCTGGTCATAATCATACTAAGTTCATCTATGCTGCGTAAGCGAAAGATAACATAATATAACATGAGGATGATGACAATGACATAATAATTCAATAAAACAAGTTCAAAATTATTTAATCCATGAATTATTAACGTCCAAATTATCGACATGATCTTTGTTTAAGTAGAGTAAAATTCAAGAATGATCGGAAGAATATTTCCATGAAAAGATCTTTGGATGAAACGCAAATATCGAGGATATTCTACTAATTTCATGGAGTATAGAAGTCAAAGTTTTAACCAATTGGGTATAATAAAGAATGGAATAACAAAAGAAATCACCATGCATGCGGTGCCGCGCATGACGAGTTATTCAACGAGAATAATAATAATAACGGAACCGGTCGGTGAAATTCACACAAGCGGGATGTTCAAACAGAATAATAAAGATGGAACCGGATCCGTTGTAAAACACACGAATAGGATATTCAACGAGAATGATAAAAACGGAACCCGGTCGGGTGTAAAACACACAAACGGGATGTTCAACGAGAATAATAAAAAAGCGGAACCCGGTCCGTGTAAAACACACCTGAGACGGGATGTTCCAATGAATAATAGAAGAATGTCACCAAGTATAGGGTAAACCGCGTATCTGAGTTATTCAACGAAATAATAAGCAATGGAATAACATAAGGATTTCACCAAGTATATGGTATCTGCGTATCTGAGGTTATGTATAGGGTATGCCACTTTTACGAGTTATTCCAATGAAATAATAATGAATGGAATAACGAAGTTCTCTTCAAGAAGAAAGAATAACACCCTTACACCAGTAAAAGAACCTAATATAGAAGTAGTGAAGTAGCGAGAATACTCTTCTTCTTTCTATAATTTTCTCTCTATAGCTTCTCTATATAATTCTCTCTCTAGTTTCATGAATTAAGTAAGAAAATAATGAAGGAATGAGCTTATTTTTATAGGAAAATGGAATGCATAGTAACTAATCCATGAGCGGTCCAGTTGATTTACTTTAATCGGACGGTCCATATTTAAAGAAAAATCTTTTAAATAAAATATAATATATTCTATTTATATAAAAACATTTTACTATGCAAACACTATGCAATCTATGCAAAAACACTTATGCAAAACACTATGCAACACTATGCATAATAAAATATAATATATTCTATTTATAGAATAACTTTAATAAAGTATTCTATTTTATATAAAAAGATGTTTACATTTTATTACGTTAATAATACGAATAAAACAAAAGCGTCATTATCGCTTATAATAATTCATATTATTAATCGACAATAATGGAATCAAACCGAGTGACTTCTCACATAGGCATCGATAATCAATACTGGTAATGCTACTTATGCAACCACACGTATTCTTTGTACTTTTACTACTGAGTAGTTCAGCGATAATCAACGGTAAAACTTCCGTAGTTATTTTAATAAAATATTTTTGTCGTTTTCTCGATCCAATGATAATTACATTGTGGGGTCCACCAATGATTGAGTAGTTATACGAATATTCCTGCTAAACCAAGATATTCCCCGACCAATCGAATATAATATAACCACTTGCATACTTTGCAAAATTTATAAATACTACCCACAACTATAATATTATCTCAAATTCACACCATAATATTAAAAATTATTTCGTCAAAATTTAAATCTTTATTGATAAAATCTGGGGTCTCACAATCAACGACTTTCCAGATAATATAGATTTCAACATTAATCATAAAAGAACCTTTGAGTAAATAGTTACCGTACAATTCAATCCTTCCACCATACAATGTCCCAATTAAATATAAGACATGGAATTACTGTCAAGTCTTATTTTATTTAATTATATGTATTTCGATCCTTAAATACACAACTCCAAATAATGCAAATTAGAAACTCCTTTCTATTTCATTTTGCCTTAACCAAGGACTACTTTGGGTTGTCATTTATCGAATCACATAGGACATTTCTCTTCTTTTAATAGAAGTGGTAGATTCTTTATTGATCATACATTATCTCCATGTACAACTTATTATACCCAAGCATACCCTTTGATATACCCTAAGGGTCTTAAGGAATAAGTTAAAGTATAACTCATCATACACAAGATACTATGATGATCTCAAGTCCAAGGATCACTTGTACTACTTGTTAGGTTTGTAATATTCATAACGCAATCAAATTGCATAAATTAGCGGAAGCGAGTAAAAATCGAGTTTAAAAAAATTTACAAACCATATACCCTTGATCATCTTTTATGCACAATTATTAATTTAAGCGAAAAGATATGAAGAACAAACATACCCTTGAAGATCCGAAGCTTCCTCGGTACAAGTTCACCTCCAATCCTTTTCGCGTTCAACTTGAATCCACCGAGTTTTGGTTCCTTCCTTTGATCAACATTAGCCACCCAAGTGTTTGGCCTCTGAGGTGATCCACCAAGGAAAAGAATTTTCAAGAAGAAGGGTATTGGCTCAACCCTAGTTTTCTATCTCTATAGAAAGGCGTACTCTCCAACAAATTGGAATTATCTTGGTATGTTGAAAAAGTCAACAACCCACACCACCCATAATAAGACTCCTCTTATTTATAGATGTGGGCAACCCATCTTAACAATTAAGGAATTGGGTTTTATTTAATTAATTAAATTCTTTTAATTAATTAAGCTCCCTAATCTTATTAGGGATAATTAATTAAACTCCTTTAACTAATTTCCTTCCTAATCTAATTAGGAATAAATGAGAGTACTTATATTAAATTAATTCCTAAACTCTTTTAGAAATTAAAATAATAATAATTGTAATAATATTAATAAGACTCCTCTTATTAATTTATATTTAATATTTCTAAAATATTAAATAATAAATATTAAGTTATTTAATTTATTCTATCACCATAGATTAAATTAAATATACATAACATATTATTACGATTATGCCATTAACTTCTTAAATAATTATTCTTCCTTTTATGGTGTGACCCTTTAGGTTCTCCATATTAAACCTAGGTTGTGAATAAATCAATTAGAACAATTCTAATCTTATTTAAATAAATAAATTAAACAATTAATTTATTTAAATAAATAATATTTATTCTACTGATAGGGATAAGCCTCCCTAGCGATCAACGACTTTCCGGATAATATAGATTTCAACATTAATTATAAAAGAACCTTTGAGTAAATAGTTCTGCATATGATTCAATCCTTCCACCATATCTGATATCCCAATTAAATATAAGGCATGGAATTCTTTCACAAGTCTTATTTTATTTAATTATATGTATTTCGATCCTTAAATGCACACTCAAAATAATGCAAATTAGAAACTCCTTTCTAATTTCATTCTCACCTTAACCAAGGACTCTTTGGGTTGTCATTTATCGAATCACATAGGACATTTCTCTTCTTTTATTAGAAGTGGTAGATTCTTTATTGATCATACATTATCTCCATGTATAACTTATTATACCCAAGCATACCCTTTGATATACCCTAAGGGTCTTAAGGAATAAGTCAAAGTATAACTCATCATACATAAGATACTATGATGATCTCAAGTCCAAGGATTACTTGTCTTACTATCACTACAGAATTCCTATTGACAGTAAATAAAACTCTATTAGGTATTCCTTAGCGAGCCACGTTCGGTGAACTTATTCTCTAATAAACACCTACATACTTGCTTTAGTGTCTCCACACAAATGATCATGAGATCAATCATCCTCATCCAATGAGCAAGCAACGTATGTACCAATCTATCCGGATTCACTAATCCCCAATTTAGTAATCCAATGATTGGGAACTATTTTAGTTTTAAGCTTTCTAAGAATTTAGATCTCATTAGAATGATCATCATCATTATTCTAAAAGCATTGCTTAAAACTATGGGTTAATCACATATTATAAAACAACATCATGTAGATAATTAAAAGCCTTTTAAAAAATTAATACTTTTTATTAATAAATGAATAAGATTGTTACAAAGTATATGCTTTATCATCAAACATGATTGGCTTGTGTTCATACTACTTTCAATCTCCCACTTGCACTAAAGCCAATCGTCATGGTATCTCATACTCTTCTTCTCTAAGTGACGATTATCCTGCTGTTGGATAAGCTTTAATTAATGGATATGTAATGTTGTTCATGAGAGTCCACTATCTCTATAGTGATTTCCCATCTTTCAATGATTCTAATAATCAAATGAAAGTACCACAACACATGTTTAGATCCAAGATGAGACTTAGGAACTATTCCTAGTTCTGTAATGAACTTTTAATCCAAACAATCAACTTGCAGCTTCATTTATAGCTATATATTTTGTCTTTATTACTAAACCAACAACTCTTTGCTATTTGGAACCTTTCCAATTCACTGCACCACTGTTCAAGATAACGCTTTTACCTTAAAGTGGATTTTTGGTCGTCTTGGTCTGTCTAAAAAAAACTTGAGTCTGTTAAGCCCTCTAGTTTTAATTAAGACCCACCATGTATGCTCACATCCTTAGTGCTGGTTAAGAACTTTAAGATGTTTTTCACTGACTCACAGTGAACTTCTCCAGAATATGATCGATCAACATCGGTCTCGTATATTTCATTGCATACATGATAGTTACTCATGTGATCTCTCTTTTTTGGAGTCTTTGGGGGACTATTAAGAGAGATTCACTTCATAAACTCATCGACATGAGACATCTCTTGGAGTTTGCCATGCTAAACGACTTTAGCATCAAATGAATATCGTTCCTTGGGTTAAGTCGAGCATCCTCTTAAATCTATCTATATAGATTTATATCCCCAATTAAGATACTCTTCCAAATCATTCATGGAGGATTGTTTGAGACAACTTTATCTTTCTTGATTGTAGCATTGGTATGTAATTCCTCATCAGTAGTATATCAACATATAATACTAGAAATTTCACGGCGCTCCCATTGACCCTTTTGTACACACTAGAACTCTTACCTCATCGTATGTAACTCTGGATCATCATCTTCTATGATCGTACCTCATCATCATCATCCATGATGAATCCATACCTCTAGGTATCTTGATTGCACTATTCCGTATTTATGATTCGGTTTGTGGTACAATAGGTCTATCTACAAGTTCCTCTTATTTGACTTATAGTGTTTTTGTGGTTCTTGAGCTCTTCAAGATCTATTATTCTCCCACTAGCCCCTTCAATGATAAATACCTTTATCTTAGAAGGCGTGTGTTTTACAACAAACACCTTTTGCTAAGTAGAATTATAGAACATATACCCTAAACTTACTTTAGGATATCCCACAAATCGACACTTGTCAAATCTTGTCCCAAGCTTATCCTTGAAACCTTTTCATATAAGTTGGACAACCCTTATCTTAACATACTTAAGATTAGGAATCCTCCACATCCATAACTTTTATGGAGTCTTGAAATTTGGATTTTGAGGTTACCTTTTAAATGAGATATGCAACCATTTCTAGGACATGATCCTGAAGGATCTTTGGAATGTCGGTAAAATCATTTTGGACCGTACCATGTTCAACAAGGTATGATTTTACCTTTTAGATACATCAATCAATTATTACGTATCATGAGGTGTCCATTATGACAAAACCATTTGAGATGATCTAGAAACTTATTTCACAAGTATTTATTCCTTGATCTAATCAAAGAATCTTAATACATTGTCAATTTGTTTCACTTCTGAATTCTTTGAACCTTTCAAATAATTCACACTTGTATTTCAACAAATATATATTTTCAACTCTTTGAATGATCATCTCCTTTTCTTATACTAGTTTGTTCAATTTGTAAAATTATTTTTCACGTAAGTCAGTATGTAAAATCCATTAAGTAATATTCGATTCTATACAAAACATTATTATTATATATATAACACAACAATTGTTCTTAAATATAATACCAAAGATTTCATTGTCCAACAACAAAATATAAATAATGTTTCTAACAAGAACCGGAATACAATAACAACTTATTGACTTAATAGATTTGCCGTAGGCATTGCTAAACTATAAGTTTCTATAGCTAATGCAAAGAACCTTTGCTTCATTTTCCACACATAGGATTACTTATCTTTGTTTAACTTTCTACTTACCTTGGTCCTTCATAAATCTATATTTATGATAACCAAAGTCGGTATCCAATACCCAAGTAGAACCTTGACTTAAAGAAAAAATTTATTTCAATCATGAACAAAAAGCGTATTATGAACCGAAACTTCACTAAGCTTCTTTGGTTAGCCTCTGCAAGATGCTTCTTGCAGTTTCTTTCCAGTGTCCAGGCTTATAGCAGTGGAAGCAAACTCCTTTTCTATCCATATCAGTTTTGTTCTTATTATCCTTTGTTTTTGCCTTTCTATTTACCTTCTTAGAATCGTTCTTCTTTTGGAAGATCCTTTGGCCCTACCAAGTAAGACTTTGTTTTTCTTGGTTGGAAAGTGACTCTCAACATTTTTTCAATATGTTAAGCAAATCAAAAGGCGATATCTAGCTTGTTCATATGAAAAATTCACAACAATTGTGAAAGGAGTCCGGGGAGTGAGTGCAAGATCAAATCTTGGCTCAACTCTCCATCCATGACAAAACCAGGTTGTCCTAATTGATCAATCAAATTGATTATGTTAAGAACTTTTATGCATCATCAGAGTGTCATCGGTTATTCTAGATCGGAAGAGCTCCTTAGATATCTCGATATCTTTCATCCTACTTTCCTCACCATCAACTACTTGATGTGTAGGAGTATAAGTAAGAAAGCATCCATAGTTTCATCTTGACGCTGAAGCTTTCATACTCATGGATGCGAGCATGATGCGATTGAGCCAATGTGCATGCATCATCTTGCCACTTTCTAAAAGTAGCAATCTCTTCCTCGTAGGCATTTATGCGCAACCATTGCGAGGATAGGCATATTAAGGACATAAGATAGCTTTTCATCTATGAGAACTATTCTCAAATTCCTTAACCAATCCGTTTAATTAGGTCCGGTTAATTTAGCATCTTATATGCTACGCAGTGATAGTAATTTTAGACATTGTAAAATTCTGTAAATAAATTTGTAATTAACAACATTTTAACATACATTCTTTTATTAATTACCAAAATAATTTAGGTCTTGTTTTAAAATTGGTATCTCCCACTATTTTCTTCAAACTATATTACCCTCACTTATATATAGTTAAATAAAATCTAGTTAAAGATTTGCTAGTGAGAATAAGGATCCCATTTCAAATGTATATAGCCTTGTGGTGACACAACAAACTATATATAAATAAATAGGTAGACAACTTTTGTCAATTACATCAACTATGCAACTCCTTTTCTTATGCCTCTTAGATTATTTTGATCAAGTGGTGGCACATCCGAATCAAAATTATCTAAGTTAAGTCCGACCTAGCACTCCATATATTCAAAAAAGAAAAATATCATCCTTGTGGTGACACAACAAAATAATATTGTTCAATTTTCTTTATAAGCATCAAATGTGATAAATTAACATCTTAAATACTTAATACTTGCCTTGTGGTGACACAACAAACTCATATTAAATATTTAATACTCTATTAATTTTATCATGCTAGAAGGCGACGTTCGATATTCCAAATATCTTTGAACGCTTAGGACTTAATATAAAAAATTGAGGGGTTTGTTATTAATTTGTCTTATCTTGTTTAGCGTGCATACATATATATATAAAATACGCGTCATATTAATGAACATGCGAAGCATGTTTGCATAATATATAATATATATAGTATAAGCATGCACATATAGAATACTATATTCTACTTTCGGATTGATTATGGACTTTTATTCTAGTTTGGTTCACTAGAGCCACCAAGTGAACCAAAAGGTCAAACCCCCCAGGGTGCGAGAAATAATATTTAAATATAACTATTACATTTAAACCCTGCTCCATTACAAAGCGGGTCTTCAAGCTCCTTGCTCCTTGATCTCCAATTTTTCAAAATTAATTCTAACTATTCCTATTACAAAACTATTTAAAATAAATAGAAACCTTGATCGTGATCGAGGGAAGTACATAGGAGGGAATAGAATTTACATTAAGAAAAATTAGAGAAGGCAGTCTGTGAGACCCCATTTAATAAAACCCATACATTCATGCATCCAACTAAAATAAAATCCAATCGCATTGGTCAATAGTCCATAATCAATCCCATTTATTATCATACACATCATCATATGCATAAATAAATAACATTCATCTTATGAATAATAAACATTTAATATATATATTGATATCATTTAATGGGCAAAATTTAGTTAGTATAAAATCTAATTTTGAATCAAAATAAACTCCTTTATTTTAATCCAAATTTAAATCAAAATAAAACTATTTTATTTTAATTTATCCAATTTTGAATAAAATAAACTATTTTATTTTAATCAAAATTTTTAATCAAAATAAACTCCTTTATTTTAATTAATTATGGAATCCAATTCCATGTAAAAAAAAAAATAAAAAAATAAAAAATATTAAAGGAAATACGGTTTTTCTTTCCTATTAACAAATAAACTCCTTTATTTTGAATAATATGAAATCTTATTTCATATCTAAATAAACTTCTTTATTTAAGAAAATTAGGATTCTCTTTCCTATTCACAAATAAACTCTTTTATTTTGAATAATATGAAATCTTATTTCATATCTAAATAAACTCCTTTATTTAAGGAAAGATGGATTCATTTTCCTATTCACAAATAAACTCCTTTATTTTAAGAACACATGGAATCCAATTTCAACTCCAATTAGTTATCATGAAATCCAATTCCAACTCTAATTATTTAGCATGAAATTCTAATTTTAAAATTAAAATAAACTACTTTATTTTAATATTCAATAAACTTTTTATTTTAAAATTAAAATAAACATTTTATTTTAATTATAAAATAATTAAGAATAATATATATATATAACTATTATATATATATAATATAATAACCAATATATATATTATATAAAAACCGTGCGATACCCTTTTTTTTTAAAAAAAAAACTGTTAACATGCTTCGGCAGCCACGTGGCCCAAAAAAAAAACTGTTAACATTTTATGCTTCGGATGCTAGAATTTATATATATAACTAATATATATAAATAATATTAATCTTATTAAATAATCCTAGTACTTGCATGATAACAAACTTAAGTCCGTGGACCAAAGTTATATTAATCTTATATATATAACTTCTTTTTTTTTTTAAATAAATTTTATACAATAAAATTATGCCCAAAAAATTGTTCTAAACACATATCAATATACATATCAAATTAAAACAATTAATAATTTGCATAAAGGTTTGGCTCTGATGCCACTGTTAGGTTTGCAATATTCATAACGCAATCAAATTGCATAAATTAGTGGAAGCGAGTAAAAATCAGAGTTTAAAAAAATTTACAAACCATATACCCGGATCATCCTTTATGCACAATTATTAATTTAAACGAAAAGATATGAAGAACAAACATACCCTTGAAGATCCGAGCTTCCTCAGGTACAAGTTCACCTCCAATCCTTTTCGCGTTCAACTTGAATCCACCGAGTTTGGTTCCTTCCTTTGATCAACATTAGCCACCCAAGTGTTTGGCCTCTAGAGGTGATCCACCAAGGAAAAAAATTTTCAAGAAGAAGGGTTTGGCTCAACCCTAGTTTTCTATCTCATATAGAAAGGCGTGCTCTCCAACAAATTGGAATTATCCGTAGTATGTTGAAAAAGTCAACAACCCACACCACCCATAATAAGACTCTCTTATTTATAGATGTGGGCAACCCATCTTAACAATTAAGGAATTGGGTTTTATTTAATTAATTAAATTCTTTTAATTAATTAAGCTCCCTAATCTTATTAGGGATAATTAATTAAACTCCTTTAACTAATTTCCTTCCTAATCTAATTAGGAATAAATGAGAGTACTTATATTAAATTAATTCCTAAACTCTTTTAGAAATTAAAATAATAATAATTGTAATAATATTAATAAGACTCCTCTTATTAATTTATATTTAATATTTCTAAAATATTAAATAATAAATATTAAGTTATTTAATTTATTCTATCACCATAGATTAAATTAAATATACATAACATATTATTACGATTATGCCATTAACTTCTTAAATAATTATTCTTCCTTTTATGGTGTGACCCTTTAGGTTCTCCATATTAAACCTGGTTGTGAATAAATCAATTAGAACAATTCTAATCTTATTTAAATAAATAAATTAAACAATTAATTTATTTAAATAAATAATATTTATTCTACAAAAGGGATAAGCCTCCTAGCGATCAACGACTTTTCGAGATAATATAGATTTCAACATTAATCATAAAAGAACCTTTGAGTAAATAGTTCTGCGCACAATTCAATCCTTCCACCATACAATGTCCCAATTAAATATAAGACATGGAATTCTTTGTCAAGTCTTATTTTATTTAATTATATGTATTTCGATCCTTAAATGCACAACTCAAAATAATGCAAATTAGAAACTCCTTTCTAATTTCATTCTCGCCTTAACCAAGGACTCTTGGGTTGTCATTTATCGAATCACATAGGACATTTCTCTTCTTTTATTAGAAGTGGTAGATTCTTTATTGATCATACATTATCTCCATGTATAACTTATTATACCCAAGCATACCCTTTGATATACCCTAAGGGTCTTAAGGAATAAGTCAAAGTATAACTCATCATACATAAGATACTATGATGATCTCAAGTCCAAGGATTACTTGTCTTACTACTATCACTACAGAATTCCTATTGACAGCAAATAAAACTCTATTAGGTATTCCTTAGCGAGCCACGTTCGATGAACTTATTCTCTAATAAGCACCTATATACTTGCTTTAGTGTCTCCACACAAATGATCATGAGATCAATCATCCTCATCCAATGAGCAAGCAACGTATGTACCAATCTATCCGGATTCACTAATCCCCAATTTAGTAATCCAATGATTGGGAACTATTTTAGTTTTAAGCTTTCTAAGAATTTAGATCTCATTAGAATGATCATCATCATTATTCTAAAAGCATTGCTTAAAACTATGGGTTTATCACATATTATAAAACAACATCATGTAGATAATTAAAAGCCTTTTAAAAAATTAATACTTTTTATTAATAAATGAATAAGATTGTTACAAAGTATATGCTTTATCATCAAACATGATTGGCTTGTGTGCATACTACTTTCACTACTATCACTACAGGAATTCCTATTGACAGATAAGTAAAACTCCATTAGGTATTCCTTAGCGAGCCACGTTCAGTGAACTTATTCTCTAATAAGCACCTACATACTTGCTTTAGTGTCTCCACACAAATGATCATGAGATCAATCATCCTCATCCAATGAGAAAGCAACGTATGTACCAATCTATCCGGATTCACTAATCCCCAATTTAGTAATCCAACGATTGGGAACTATTTTAGTTTTAAGCTTTTTAAGAATTTAGATCTCATTAGAATGATCATCATCGTTATTCTAAAAGCATTGCTTAAAACTATGGGTTTATCACATATTATAAAACAGCATCATGTAGATAATTAAAAGCCTTTAATAAATTAATACTTTTTATTAATAAATTAATAAGATTGTTATAAAGTATATGCTTTATCATCAAACATGATTGGCTTGTGTGCATACTACTTTCAGTACAAGCTATCCCAATCTCTTTCAGAAGTAATCACTGTCCACCATCATTCTTCCACTAATTCTATGAACTGTCTAGATGGTTGGAAGTAATTCTACATCCACTTAATCAATTCGCAGTTACAAAATCCCAACATTTTGTAACTGATGAACCAAATTTACCCAACTTTACTTTGATCCAATCTCTTATCATCTCTACGATTACTGACTCAAGCTCAATCATAGAGACACACTCAAATCGTAGAGTCACCTCCTCATGAAGCCCTAACACCAGCCCCTCCATCAAATATTCCTTCATCATCCTAAAATGAATATTTCAACCTTGATCTTGCTCTCTACAACCTGCAAGATCAATACACAAGGGCCCCTCCTCCACATAGTCCCCAACTCATTGAACTTATTTCAGATCTGCCTACCAAAATTGAGTTGTTAGTAGCGTCCAAGAAAGTGACCAAGGACATAGAAGACAGTCTTGAAGATCACACTAAACTCGTTCAAATGAGACTGACGAATATGATCAATGCTGCCAATGCTCTCTCGGGCACTCTAAGTTCTAAGCTCATGAAGAGACTTAGGGAAATCATAAAGGAGATGCTTCAGAGCATAAATGACCGTAATCAAATCTATTTCCAAGTTGCTAAAAGATATAAGGATGTTGTTCTGATCTTACAGAAATCTCAGGAATTTCAGAAAAACCTTATGATGAACAGCATCACAAGTCTACAAACTTTATTGAAAGAATTTCAAGAATTCTCTATGGGCCAAATGAAGCAGACCGACAATATTCTGGCCATCCTGCAGAAAAGGGAAGCTTTATCTGATGCTCGCATTAAAGAGAACCGTGAAGACATTGCTCAATCCCAAAGTCAGCTCAACGAGCTTGTTCAAGGCAAGACTCGCCTATCCGAAGATATTCAAACCCTTGATGTTGTCATAAAGGGGGAGAATAAAGGGAGAGGAGATTAAGGCAAGGGCAGAGGCAGAGGCACATTCTTAGCTCAATCATCAAGAAGTCCTCCTCCAAGGCACCATCAGACTCCACGATCTGGCCATCACACTCAACGATCTGATCAACAGCCAATTATCATGGCTCATCTATTGAGGAGTCAAGAGCCTACTCCCAGCTCATAAGAAGTGACCACCACAGGCCTAAGAATGCCAATTGGAGATCCTGCATTCATGAATAGGCATGATCACAATGAAAGACTAAGTCAAAATGAGCTAAAAGAAATAGCAAGGAGAGATAAAGCAAGCAGGAAAAGAAGAGTTGAGGAGTATGCCAATCCTCGATGAAGCAAAAGGCCGAAGAAATAGAGATAAGTTGAAATTTAAACTCCTATTTGATGTAATTGAACTTAAATGTAATATCTATCTTCAAACATCAATAAATTATTGCTTATTCTCTAGAAATTTCAGTTGCTCACTGAAATATTAAGTCATATTTACTTTCTAGCAATTGCATCTAGAAATTGATAATCATGGCACAAATCTCATTGGTTATGTCAACATCAAATAGGGGGAGATTGTTGGGAAACTACATAGTTTGATTTGATGTTTAAAATAAATGCTCATGATTTTGTGTAAAGTCCTTCAAGGAATATATGTACAAGGAGTTAGTGATAGATCAAATCTGTTAAATTGATCTAAGCTTTTAATGTTTATCATTCTGTAAATGAATGTATTGATGAGGAGATCAAAGATGTTAGGTTGATCTATATCTTAAGATGTAATAGATAGGCTTCAATAAAATTATAGTCTATTGAGCTAATCGAGAGGTTGCAAAAACCAAGGCAGAATCGTAGAGCATCGAGGATCGTAATCTGTCTACCTTCAAGGGCCTCTCCAAAAATCGTAGAGTGGTCCAAATGTTTGCTGAGCCAACTCAGAGATCGTAGTGTGCGCTCAAAAACATAGAGTCTGTAAGACAAGCAAGTGAAGATCGTAGTGTATCAAGCTCTTAAGAGAAAGCGTAGTGTTCTTGTTTGTTAAGTAACGGATCAAGCATCAAGGTGGCAAGACACCACGATCAGAATCGTAGAGCATCATATGTCTATGTCAGAAGCATCGAACCTTGCACATTTGTTTAAAGATAAATCCCAACAAATTTGGAATAGGTTTTAAACATTGAAGTCTTCGCCAGTCCCAATGACACAAAAGATATCCTTAGTATACAACAAAGAAACGTATTGAAGAAGCTAAGGAAAGTACCATGGGACAGAGTAAAATATCTTTTCAGATGTTAGGTGAGATGGCAGTCTGCTGTGTCAGTGGGCCAAAATACTTATCAGAAGATGTGCAGAAAAGTCTCCATCAAAGTTTCATAAATGTCAAACGCATTTAATGCTTCAATGGATACATTTCAAGGATCACATATATGCAAAACATCTGCAGATGAAAGAGTAATCAAGTATTAAACAAAACGCTGAAGAACACTCAACGTTAAACTCTCAACTCTACGATCTGAAAAAGAAAAAGCTTGCTCAGCTACTCAGTTCTTTCGAACAAGAGCTTAACAGCAACTGAGTAGCACCAATCAAGAACTCATCAATTACCAATCAAGTGAAGTAAGAAGTTCCAAGTTAGAAGGACTTGAAGAGTTCTAAGTGAACTATGAAGAACCAAGTCTGATGGCCTTGAAAAGTTCAAAAGTGAACTAAGAAGTGCCCAAACTGCTAGTCTAGAAGGAATCTGTGAGATTCAGAAAGTGTAAAAGATATCCTTAGTGGATTTCCTACTCAAGGAGTAGAAGAGTTGATTAGGAGCTTTAAGTGCTCTGAACCACTTAAAACTGTTGTGTCCATTACTTTCTTACCATAACTGCTATAACTGCTATAACTGTTATAACTATCTCACTCTCATTAACTCACCATATCAAAGAGGGAGTTCAAACAAATCTTCATTCTGATGTGTTTGAATTAATAACAAAACTAACAAAGTATTTAAGAAAGAAATTTAATTATCTATTCAACCCCCCCTTCTAGATAACTATTGCGCCTCAAGGAACTAACAAAATCAATCTGGACCATTCATGAATCAGTTACTATTTAGTCCATTCTCTTATAAATAGAAGCTTAATTCTTCTTTCATTCTCACCAATTCACTGAGAATCACAAGAGACACTATAGAGAGAGAAACTATAGAGAGCAAGAAGAAGAGTATTCTGCTACTTCACTATTGCAGTATCTAGTCTTCTAATAAGGTAAGGGGTATTATTTCTTTAGTATTCATAAGGAATACTATTTTTCGTATTCATCCTTTAATATATCGGAATAACCTGTCTAAGCCGATTACGTACCGTATGACAGGTGAAAATCTATTTGTAGTTTCGTATGTTATTTCTTTTTATATTCTTAAATCTAAACTTACTATGGTAAGTATTGCTTCGATAATCCTTGAAATTAGTGGAATATCCTTTAGTTTTGCGCTTCACACAATATCATTTTATTGGAATATTGATATGAACTTTCTTATTAAATATCAATATTTTCACTTAGGGTACTATTCATGGGTTACTATTCACCTGGTTACTATTCACTATAATATTATTCACTCAGGTTACACACCTCAATCGGAGGCCCAAATTAAATTTCTGAAAGTTCGAGCAGACAACACGTTGCATGCGTGCACGTACTTAGAGACGACGGTACCCGCGGAGCTCGGGGCACCCCGAGCAGTCGTAGGTGCACCTATGGCTCCCCCCTCTATAAATAGAAAGCTTGGAGTGGCCATTTTGTAAGAGAAAACGGCAAGGAAGCCCTGTCCAATTTTCTCTGTACACACTATAAATTGAGTGCTTTCTCATTTTAAACACTTGTGGGAACCGAGTGTTTATCCATTTAAAGCTATTGAAGTCTTCTTTTGCATTCCACTGTAAGCCTTCATACCTTTCTTAAAGCCTTTTCTCCATATTCTACACACACCGTTCTTCACGTTGAGAGTCGTGTTGCGTGTGTATGCCCGGAGTTCGGTCCATGGTTTTTATTCCTTTTTTTGTATATATATTTATATATATATGGACTAACATTATCAAGTTATGCCTCGATTGAGCCTAGACTCACGTCCGGAGCATTTATTGCTTATATATATATATATATATATATATATATATATAAATTGTGGTCGAACTCTGTTCGAAGAGAGCCTTGATTTATATCTGGAGCGTTTATTGTTTATATATATACATATATATAAACTGTTGTTGGACTATGTTCGATGAGCCTCGATTTTATATCCGGAGTGTTTACTGCTTTTATATATATATATATATATATATATATATATATATATATATATATACACTCATATATAATATACCAATCAAACTCTGTTTGATTGGGCCTGGATATAATATCCATCTCTGCCCCTAATGGTATCGAAGCCAAGTTGTTTGTTCTAGTTGTCAGTAAGATCTCAGTAATCATTTATCTTATTCCTTTTTCAAACTTCTCTTTTTCTCTTGTTCTAAAGTCACCTAACTTACTGTAGTCCTCCTTGTTCGTGTCTAACCTTTGTAAGTCTCTTGTGTGAGCAGTGTCTGGTTATAGAACATAGGTATGAGTCTACCTAAGGTAAGAGGGTATGCATGAATGAACAATGAGTAAAATTTATTTTTGAAATTGGTAAAAGATGAATAGATTATTTAGATCTAACTCCTCAGCTAGTAATAGGTCGGCTTTGCCTCCTGTTCCTGACATAGTTAACCAAGAAGAACATATACCCAAAGTCTCTCTTAGAGAAATTTATCAATAAACCTTTTTGGATAACTTCAAAATGGATTACAATGTAAAAACAGTTGAAAAGGTTTACGCCATTAACAAAGAATATGAAAATTATAGTCTTTTGTCTCCTAATGTTATTAAAAACATAGGAAGAAAGGTTATAATTTTATATATATTGGTCTTATTCAAGTTGCAGTTAAACCCTTAGACATTAAAGGAATCAATTCAAGTATCTACCTCTGCCTTAGAGATGCTAGATTTCTTAATTATCATCCAAGTATCATTGGCATAATTGAATCAAGTCTGCATAATGGACCTATCCATTTCAATTACTTTCCTGATTTCACATTAAGCCTAAGTGATCACAATCTATTAAAAGCTTTAACTTTAAACATTAAAACCGCTGGAGAAATTACTCAAATGATTGAGGGTTCTCAGCCTCTAGCTTTGATTTATAGGATATATTATAAGACCATGAAGACGAACTTAAACATTCATGCTCTTAATAAAAGTCCTAAAGATCAAACTTTTTTAATTCAAAGTTCAACTAGTGATGCTAATGTTCAGATCCCAAGAACCATCTTCTAGAAAGACATTACATTACCTTGTCAATGGACTTTACCCAGTAAAATACCTCAACAACCCGTCATTAACAACTTATTAAATATTGAGAATGTTAGAAAATTTTCTAATGGAACGGTCAAAATAAGCTTTGAACGTACTAGAAGGCCGGTTATTATAGAAGATTTTACTAGTTCTTTAGCACCTTCAGTTCACACTTGAAGGGATACTGAAGTTCTAAGTAACCCTTCTATTAGAGCTATAAAAATGAAAGGTATCCTAAAGCAAGGTTAAGCTAGTCATCCTTGTTATACTCGAAATGATCCAGTTGTAGAAGAAGGTTCTTCTTCTCCTGCTCTTTTCGAGTTTCCTACTCAATCTGATTTTGAAGCTCCCATTAATAATCAATTAAGAGTTATTAAAAAGAATTCAAATTAGATTGGGAAAATCTTGTTAAAGATTTTAATTCCAAATCTAATAGAGAAAAAAGACATTTATTTCATTCTAATCATCCTACAAATAAAGAACGAGATAAGATAGTTAATAGATGGAAATTATTTATTAACAATGAACATATAAACATTACTTTTTAAGATTGGTATGATCAATATCAGGGTAAATGTAATGTTATAACTAAAACACGGTGGGTTAAAGAAGATAAATCAAAAGTTTCTTTTAGTCATCCTCCTCTTGAAACTGTTCTTTTATCAATTAAAAATACATCTGTCGTTGCCAGTCCATTCAAGATTTCAGATGGTAGTAAAGATGAAAAGAAAATTATTGAACAGAATAATTTCACAAATAAGTATCTAGCAACCATAGGTAAACAACTAGATAAGATTGAAGAGAAATTCGAAGAAACAATTATTAAAAAACCTGATTCAAAAATTGAACAACCTTTATTAAAATTACCAGAAAATAGAAGTAAATTAGGATTACCCAATAAAGACGGTGAACTTACCCGTACAATAGATAAGTTATTCAAAAAATTAAAAACTGAACCAGGATCAAGTGGCACTATAGCAATTATTGATCAAGTTAAAACTAACGATGAAAGTAGTAGTTATTCAGATCGGTCTGATACTGTTTCAGTACCTACTTTAAATGATCAGCTAAATAAATTAACAGTTAATAACACTAGTATAACCATAAATTAGTACTCTAGACCTACTCCTCCGGATCTACTATTCAAAGAAAGGAATCTATATAAACAATTCTCTATTTCTTCTAATAAAATTTATGAATGGAACATAGATGGTTTAAGTGAACAAGAAATTTTAAATAAGTTAAATCATATGTCTATGGTAGCTAATAGCTATATCACTAAATTCAACAATCTGACTCAGCCAGATATTGTTGAGTTAATAGCTAGTACATTTACTGGTATTCTTTGATCTTGGTGGGAAAAACATCTCACAGAAGATACTAGACTATCAATTATCCATGTTGTCCAATTGGATGACGACAAAAACCCTATCTTTGATGAAGATGTGGGTGTTGGTCCGCCTAATTGAGTTAATACTTTAATATTTACCATAATTAAATATTTTGTTGGCACCCCTAGTAATATCACAAAAAGAATTCAAAATCAGTTAAGTAATCTCACTTGTCCCACTCTAAGCGACTTTAGATGGTACAAAGACATGTTTACTTCTCGAGTTATGATGCGTAATGATAGCAATAAACCATTCTGGAAAGAAAAAATCGTTAATGGTTTACCTTCATTATTTGCTCATAAATTTCGTGAAGAACTAAGTAAAAATTTAGGTTATATTGATTATGATAATCTAACTTATGGTGATATTATCAGTTATATTCAAAAATTTAGGTTAAAAATATGCATTGATTTTAAATTAGCTAAGC
Organism: Panax quinquefolius; assembly: GCA_020205615.1. Taxonomy (NCBI): domain Eukaryota; kingdom Viridiplantae; phylum Streptophyta; class Magnoliopsida; order Apiales; family Araliaceae; genus Panax; species Panax quinquefolius. The sequence continues at coordinate 62,494,325 of CM035158.1, forward strand.
AAGCTAGTAAAGATAAAAACAAAGCTAAGTATGAGTTAGGAAATTTTTGTGAACAATATGGTTTATCCCCTGTTGCTCCCTCTAGAAGAAAGCACATGCATAAACATATTGATTCCCATAGAAGTCACAAACGTCATACAAAGAAACGAAGTCATAACAAAGATAAAAATCAAGATAGTTACTACACTAAACCTAAAACCACAACCAAAAAATACAATAGAAAATCTAAAAAATTTGATAAAAGTAAAATTGTTTGCCACAATTGTGGGCAGAAAGGGCATTACAAAAATAAGTGCAAAATAAAATAAAAATTATCTCAGTTAAATGTTTGAAGTGAAGATACTGAACAACAATTAGAATTAATGAGGACTGAGAACAACATCACTAATGATGAGGGTTCTGATATTCCTTATTCCTCTAATAGCAGTATTAGTAACAATGAAACAGATAGTGATAATGAAGAAGTTACTATTTGTGTTGATAATTGCAATGAAAAATATTGTAGTAAAAGATTAAATGTAATTACCAAAGAAGATGAAGAGAGCTCTTTGTTAATTGATCTAATTAGTAAAATTTTTGATCTCGAGTTAGAGGTTCAATACACAAAACAATTAAGGGAATTATTAACTAAAGATAATAGAGTTAAAGACAAGATTATTAAAGCTAAAGAAAAACTAATATTTAGCCTTAATAAAACCCTTGAAAGATTTAAAGCTCCGGTTAAAGAAGTTACTCTTCCAGAATTAAATCAAGAAGTTAATAAACTTAAAAAGAAATTTCTAGCCTAAAGATAGATGTTTCCAATTTAAGGAAAGAGATTGAAGACAAAAAATCTGACCTTCAAGTTCATGATTCCTTCTAGTGATGAAGATCATAATGAGCTAGAATCATCAAGTACTAAAGAAGAACCAGATCTTTTTGTTCAAGGTCTCTCTCTTAAAAGAATTAAAGATATTACCATTCAGAAATGGTATATCTCCATTAACTTGGTTATTAATAAAACCTTCTCAATACAACTTCATACCTTAGTTGATACAAGCGCAGATTTGAATTGTATTCAGGAAGGATTAATCCCAACCAAGTACTATAAGAAAACTAGTGACAAATTGAATTCATCTAATGGTAACCAAATGGAAATAAAATATAAACTACCTAGAGTTCATATTTGTCAAGATAGCATGTGTTTTAAAACATCATTTGTTTTAATTTGCAATCTTACGGATAAGATCATCTTGAGGTTATCGTTTATATATTTATTATATCCTTTTACTACCAGTAATGAAGGATTAAGTTATAAACATTTACAAAAAAGAATAACATTTAGATTTCTTATTAAAACAAAAGAAAGAGATTTAAGATTTATCCGAGAAGAATCTATTTCTAAATCTTTGAATCTGTTTGATTGCAAATCTATCCATTTAAACTACTTAAAAGAAGAAATTAAATATAAACATATTAAAGAACATATTAAAAATAAATGAGTTCAAGAAAAAATTGAGTTAAAAACTTATTTAAGGGATAACCTTTGTTCTGACTCTCCTAATGCCTTTTGGCATTGAAAGAAACATATTGTAAGGCTTCCTTATGCTAAGGAATTCAAAGAACATTTGATTCCTACTAAGGTTAGGCCAATACAAATGAATCATGAACAAATGAAGTTATGTAAAAAGGAAATTAATGATCTCCTTAGTAAAGGATTAATTAAACCTAGTAAATCCCCATGGTCCTGCCCTGTATTTTATGTCAACAATGAAGCAGAAAAGGAGAGAGGTGTCCGCCGTCTAGTTATCAATTATAAGCAACTAAACAAGGTCCTAGAATGGATTAGGTATCCTTTACCTAATAAAGAAGACCTCATAAATAGATTAAGCAATGCCACTATCTTCAGTAAGTTTGACCTCAAATCTGGATTCTGGCAAGTTGCCATTCATCCTGATGATAGATATAAAACTGCCTTTACCACCCCATTTGGTCATTACGAATAGAATGTTTAGGCGTTTGGTTTAAAAATGCCCCCAATGAATTTCAGAATATTCTCAATGACATTTTGAATCCTTTCAGATATTTTATCGTCGTTTACATTGATGATATTCTCATTTTTTCCAAATCTATTGAAGAACACATTAAACATTTGAAATTGTTCTTCAAAATAGTTAAAGATAATGGACTCGTTCTGTCTCCTTCCAAATGCAGTTTATTTTAAACTAAAGTTCGATTTCTTGGTCTAAATATTTATCAAGGACTTATTCAGCCTATTGATAGAGCTATTTAATTTGCTGATAGATTTTCTGATAAGATCACCAATAAAACCCAAATTCAAAGATTTTAGGCTCGTTGAATTATATTGGCAAGTTCTATAAAAATCTCAGAAAAATTTGCAAACCTCTCTTTCAGCTTTTGCAAGACAATCCTCCCCCTTGGACTGACATTCACACTTATGTCGTCCAGCAAGTTAAAAAATATGTTAAGGCATTGCCCTGCTTTGGCATTTCCAATGATTTTGCCTTCAAAATTGTTGAAACTGTTGCCTCAGATATTGGGTTCGGAGGTATTCTCAAGCAAAAACTAACCCTCAATTCTTCTAAACAAATTGTTCGATTTCATTCAGGTGCATGGAATCCTACACAGTTAAATTACAACATTATTATAAAAGAAATACTTTCTTTAGTTTTATGTATTAATAAGTTTCAAATTGACTTGCTAAATCAAAAGTTCTTAGTTCGAATTGATTGCAAATCTGCAAAATATATTTTAGAAAAAGATGTAGAAAATATAGCTTCGAAGCATTCTTTTGCAAGGTGGCAAGCCTTATTAAGCATTTTTTATTTTGAAATTGAATACATCAAAGGCAGTAACAACTCCAATCCTGACTTTCTCACTCAGGAATTCATCAATACAGGTATTATACAGTCAAAATGAGTGCCTGAGGAGGATCATCTTCTCGAGGGTTGGGTCGCTCTTCAGGCCCGAGTAATCAACCAAAAGGAACTTTGGTTCCTCATCCAGTTAGCCCAGTTCCTAAACCCAACCCAGTTAATAAATTCTAGGTCCTTGGTACTATTCCCAAGTCCTATAGTTCTATTTTAGCCAGTAACCCTAGACCAGTTGATCCGTTCTGCAATCAATCTAGGGTTTCCTCCTCAAATCCTAGTCATCCTTCTTCTCATTACACACTTAAGTGGGAAAATCACTTGTTTCATATTGAACCTCATATGAAGCCAAAAGATGACCCCATTAAGCTTGTTTCCTAGTATTTTCCTACTGGATGGCATTTTATTCCTCTTGCTCCTTATAAATCCCTTGTGTATTATAAGGATATCCTTTTACAAACTGAGTCAATCTTCATCAAACCTACTTATACTAGGGATAATGAATCTAAAGTCCTCTATCATTCACTTTACATTAAATAAATCATTCAAGTCGCCGACTGGGGAAATCATCCCTCTGATCTTCGACAGCTCTCCAATCAAAATAATTATTTCTGTTATTTCGATTACATGGAGGCCTGCAATAAAATATTCCTCTACCAGAACGAGTCACATAATCACTCGTGGTTCTTACAATTTGACCACAAATTCAAAAGTCTGATTCCCTTTTGGTTCACACTTTGGTGGTCAAGATTTGGGTCTTCTTTCGACCTACTTCTTGACCTTCTACAGGCTCAACTCAGGCATTTTTGTAATCACAGTAAACACCAACCAAAATATGATGGTATCCCCGTTCTTCTTCAATTCATTAGTAAATATAAAGCTCCTTGGATTCTTAAATGGCAGTACGACATTAAAGCACCAACTAAAGTAACAAATTTTCAGTCCCCAGAGTATAGTTATTTGGCCACTCAAACCACCATTTCACTAATTACTCATGTTTCCCGTCAGTTCTTTGTCAAATGGTGGGTTAAAATCTGATGTTAATAGGATTGTAGGTCAAGTTCAAAAAGAATTTCCCTCTATCCCACTTCCTGTTATGCCGCTTACATCGATCCCAGCCAAAAGATCTTCCAGTAAAACAAAAGAGTCAAAAGTCAGTCCATCTGGCTTAACTTGTTCCCTTGATATTTCTGATATCAAAAAATTTTCTAGTAAAGACCTAAAGTTAATCGCCCAAGGCATTCATGAAAGAATCGATGAGTTACACAAAGAGGCATCTGCATGTTCCTCTTCCTCTTTTATAAATGCTTCAACCAGTAAGTTTGATGATGATGATGACCCATATGGCACCATCAATCTGCAAGATGCTCAGGACCCATTTGCCTGACATCTCAGTCACATACACCTACTCCTGCAGCCACTCAGTCAAAAGATGCTCTTCCACCGAAAGAAATCCTCTGTCACATGTGTATGTTCCTGCTTTTCCACCGAAAGCATCCACCAAGTCAAAAGATTCAGCCACTTCGTCAAAAGTTGCGTAAAGCATCCATGAATAGTAAAAAAGTCAGCACTGCTTTACTATTCATCAATAGTAAATATTGTCTGTAATCATTTACTTTATGTAATAGTAAATTTGTAATAGCTCTTTCCTTATTCTATAAAAGGAACTTGAACTTAGTTATTGAGGCAGACTTAGAAAGACTCAGAGTTCCTTCTCTGAAATATCTTCTGCCTCTCTCACCTCTTCATCTACCATTCTAATGTTCTAAGTAAACGCGGATAAGTTTCTCACAGAAATTTAAACAGAAAGAAGAAACTTAAAGAAGATAACTGGTTTATCGGTAAAGTAATTTCTTTCTTTTATTTATAAACATTTGAGGAAAAGATTACGTATAACCTAGATAAACTGTAAATGGAAAAGAGAAGTATGAAGAACTTCTTCTTCATCTTACTAGAAGAAGGAAGCAACAAGCATCTTCTTTGGTAACTAGAGAGAAGGAAGAGAGAGGACCTCAGGTGAGGTTTTCTTATAAAAGAAAAGCATGAGTAACTCTAAACACTTCGAGTTACTTAAATAGAAAACTAAAAAGTAAATTACTATTGAATCACGCACGATTTACTATTACATTTACTGAAATAAAAGTACAAAGTAAAAGTAATTTATTAAAGTTAAAATAAAAGTAAAAACATTTTACATTTACATTTACTAAGGTAAAAGTAAAAGCATTTTACTTAAAGTAAAAGCTGATTTATTGTGGGACAACAATGATGTTGTTGTTGACTGCTTTCTGCTTTTGTTGAAAGCTGATGATGACTGGGGCCATCTTTGTTGACTGACTAGTCCGTCTCCTGTCGGTGCCGGAGGGTGTTATTGATCATCTTCTCAGATGGATCATCATCCCTATACTCTTTAGCCCCAAAATTTATATCCAGGATTTTCCCTTTCATCCCCAAAAATTAGGTTTATAAAGAGAGGAGAAAAAAAATTTCACCGAACAATTGGTCATCATCATCAAAATTTCATAAATTTTTTAAAAATTTTGTTTAAAAACAAATCAGATTGCGTCTGACACAAAGGATCACTCGATTGGCCTTGACCTATCCGTGAACTCGATCTAAACAGTCTACTTCATCTTAACTGAGTAATCAATAATTTGTTCTTTTGGTATTCCACTTAAATCAAACCTTCTTACCTTATGTAAACACATACCTATTTGATCTGAAGATTCCCTTAGCCTAAACTGCTCCCACGCTGGAGACTTACAACGGCATAACGGGACTTATGGAGATCTTAGGTGTTCTAAAGTAAGTTAGGTGATTTAAGTTGGAGGGACTTATGCAGGAGGGTACTGTTGATCATCTTCTCAGATGGCTCACCATCCCTATACTCTTCAGCCCAAAAATTTTTATCTAGGATTTTCCCTTTCACCCCCAAAAATTAGGTTTATAAAGAGAGGAGAAAAATTTTGGGGGTGAAGAGTATAGGGATGGTGATCCATCTTAGAAGGTGATCAAGAGCACCCTCCAGTACCGACAAGAGACGGACCAGTCAGTCAACAAAGATGGCCCCAGTCATCATCAGCCTTAAGCAAAAGCAGAAAGTAGTCAACAACAACATCATTGTTGTCCCCCAGTAAATCAGCTTTTACTTTAAGTAAAATGCTTTTACTTTTACCTTGGTAAATGTAAATGTAAAATATTTTTACTTTTACTTTTACATTAGTAAATTTTTTTTTCTTTGTACTTTTATTTCAGTAAATGTAGTAGTGAATCCTGCGTGATTCAATAGTAATTTACTTTTTAGTTTTCTATTTATGTAACTCGAAGTGTTTAGAGTTACTCAGGCTTTTCTTGCAGGCTTTTCTTTTGTAAGAAAACCTCACCTGAGGTCCTCTCTCTGCCTTCTCTCTAGTTACCGAAGAAGAAGTGTGATGCCCCCAAATCTGGGTATCTTCCAACCCGACAGATGGTGCTACACGGTACTCATAATTGTACATTCATTCTATTGAAACGACATCAAAATGTGTGTATTAACGACATTCTTACTACATTAATAATATTACATCCCGTTCCCAGGTTCTAAAACCATTACATTCTTTGTTCATCATTCTATAATATATACAACTTACTAGTTTATTACAAGGTAAACTAATCGTTTAGCTTCGTCTTGCCTCTATCCTTGTCAGATCCCTCGATTCGTGCGGTCTTAGCTGCATTCATATGGTTCAAGCAAGAGTGAGCATAACAAGCTCAACAAGTACAACAATTTCTTTTAACCAATATGCTTGAAACATAGGAATCGTATATCTTCAATAACTGGATAATAGTTATGAAGTACTATCAATAATTCAAAATAGCATTTCTTTTCCTTCAAAACATTTTACAATAACAATATTCAGTAAAACATTAATTCTGGCTTAAGACCATGAGCATTTCATAATTTCTTTGAAAAGGACAACCTGACACTAAGTCCGTAAGTCTGATATATCTTACGAGCACTTCTGGGTGATCAGCGTATAGTACTCTATGTTGATCAACACTAGATCCTGTTAAACGTATGTACGTTTAAGTTTTGGCAGCCTCGCGTGCCCATCGAATAGTCGATGAAAAATACATTTGTTTATTCATACTCATGCTTACCTTGAATCCGTACCAAACAATTGGCATAGGATAGCGTTAGCAATTCTATATTGAAAGACTTGTAAATAAATCAATCAACTCTTCAAGATTAGTCTAGCCGAGCTAAAACTGGCATCGACCCTTTAGTAAAACACTTCATACATCTCATAACATGAATCATAGAAAACTTAGCTAACACGGTTAGACAAGCGTTTAAGAAAACTTGCCTTCAACGTCTGCTACAGTAAAAATAACTTTTCCATTCAGTCTTTACGGTCTCTACAATACATAACCACATAACATACCACATTAGGTCATGAATGAACATACATGGTTCCTAATGTATCTTACCCTTCATCTCAATCAAATCATATATTAGATTTGTTACTATTGGTTCCGGCTTGCCATTATATTTTACATTATTCTTACCAACATCTTTCTCTTCTATGTCTTATGTGGATTTACTTCATTAATAGAACTCGTTTCGAGTTAATCATCCTTCCTCACGGCTTACTAACATTCCTACGTTATTCGAAACTCGATCGTCATTTGGTAAGTACACTTTATTGCATTCCATTTTACGTTCATGTATTACTTAACAACTTTTAGTTGTAACTCTTAACGTTATAGGCCTTATCATTATCGAATACAGTTCACGTTCCTTATACTTTACGTTCATCGTTTAACTACTCATTAAACAACATTAAATTCCTAAAGTCATCACTATAACAGTTATTTAGGAAAGGTCTTATCATGTTCATTAAGTAATTACATAACCCATACTTGTATTGTAAACCATTGGATTCATAATCATCTTGGTCAACAAATTTCTATAGCCGGCTTAGCACATTACGTTGCTCTCATTACGTTCATCTTCAATTGATTATTAACCTTTAATCATCCTACATTAAGTGTCTAACAATGCCTTAACAATGTTATATTAACACCTTAGTTCATTACTAATGAGTTATCTTTCATTCTATACTTGTAAACATTCTTGTCATCAAAACTACGGGAATTTGGCGCTTGTATTTCACATAACTTTCATCTCGCATTGCAAGTGCAGTTAGCGATGTCTTACGACATCATTATTACTGACCTCATGGCGCCACTATTTGGCCTTGGGTTGGCGCCGCGACGCTAACTCTGTGCCTTAGAAAATTTACAGCTTTTGCAAATTTGGCGAAACTCCCGGACGCATAACTTCTTCGTTATAAGTCCGAATTGGCTCGTTCAAAAGCTTACGGTTCACAAATTATATACTCTACATGTTCATGCAAGAATTTTATCTATTTGACTTTATTTGCTAAAAATTCACCTATTAGTCCTTTTTAACGAAAACGATAAACGTTCGTGAACGTTAAACGCTCGTTTCTTCGTTCTAAGTCGGAATTCAGTCATTTTTGAGTCCGCAACTCTATAATGCCAAATAAGACTTGTCTCCATTGAAAACCAATATTTCCAAGCTAAAAATCAAAATTTGACTTCCATTCAAAGAATTTTACGAATTCGACGATTATCGTCCGAACTCGTGAATTCCACCTTAACTTCATTTCTTAAGATTTGTTCTTCGCTTCCAATGGATTCTAACCATCATATTAGCATCTTAACATACATACTTCATTAACTTATTTACATGATAAGTTATTACTTGTTCTTCATTAGTCTATAACCTATAAAAGTATGAACTACTTATGAATTCACTTTGCATGAGTTATCATCGCTTAAATCTTTTAACCATCAACCTTACTTCTTATTATCATACAACCTTATTATTTCAACATAAAACAAGTTCCTACAAGTTCTTCCTTGTTTCATAACTTATATGATTACGAATAGCTTATTCATGACTTATACGGCTTATTAAGACTTAAGCTCTTTGATTACTCATTCCTATCATTCCTTAGCATACATGTTCTACCACTACTCATCTCCCTACCAATGGAAGAGAAAGAGATTCATGGTTTAAGTTCTTACCCTTGATAATCACTTGGTTAATCTTTAATCTCCTTCTTACTTCTTGAATTCTCAAAGGCTAACTTGTTCTAGCTTTTGTAGCTTTTTCTCACTTATTCTCTATAAGCAATAAGTTGCTTAACTTGAGATGAGTTGGAAGAAATTTATCAACCAACAAATGAAGTGAGGCTTCTCTATTTATAGGCAATCCTAAGTTAGGGCATTATGGACATTTAGGCCATCCCACCTCCTTAATCACCTCCTTACTATTCATTACCTAGCTATTAAGTAAACTTGGCCATTAAGTCTACTTGATCATCACACTTACTTAGCCATTAAGTATACTTGCTAGTCACCTAGCTTATCCATTACTTGCTCATCACAACTTTTACTTGTTCACCACACATAAGCACTTTACTTGCTTATCACATTAATTACTTAGCCATCACAACACTTAGCCATTAAGTTACTTGCTTATTACTTTGGATCACCCATGGGTTGCTCCAATGGATCAAACTTTACCCTTTGGATCTTACCTTGGGCTTTACATTCAATTAGCTTAATTAACTTATCTTATACATTGGGCTTACAATTAAACAAACACTTGGGCTTGTTAAATAATTTACATAGGACTTAACATTACAAATAATTGGGCTTTAACATTATTTCATATTGGGCTTTATTATTATCCCAATTGGAAATTACAATCTCCTACCCATTCCTACAAATTCAATACATTTGGCTTAAAGTCTTATAGCGTATAATCTACGTATTAATCTTGTATTCCAACTCGTATACTATTTTATATACGACATTCCATCATTCATACATACTCGTATAATACCTCATATTATACTTGTATCCATTATCCATTACTTCGTACAATACCTACATATTATACAATTATTTCTTTAATTCATTATACGCATTTAAATTCCTTCTCGGAACTCACTTTCCCTAATCGTTAGGTTTTAAGTCCGCAGGCAAAAAATTGTGTTTGCCATAACTGAAATATTATTGGATATTCTATCTCACCTCGATATTCTATCATTACGTATTTCTCGGAAGTTCAAAAATAATTCCCGAGCAGAAATGCGTGAATAGTGTTTTTCAAAAAATTTCTCGGAAAGCTTTTGTTTTCGTCTTGGAAATTCAAACACTTCAATTCTACCACGTAGTCAAAATACTACGACATTCCGATATGTCTAGGTCATATAACGACCTTTAAATAGCTTACTCCCATAATTAATTAATTAAATTCATTTTAATCCACATAATAACAATAAAAATTTAATCTTCAAAAATCCAAATTTTCTGGGGCGTTACAAGAAGCTTGTTGCTTACTTCTTCTAGTAAGATGAAGAAGAAGTTCTTCATACTTCTCTCTTCCATTTATAGTTTATCTAGGTTATACATAATACCTTCCTCAACTGTTTATAAATAAAAGAAAGAGATTACTTTACCGATTCACCAGTCATCTTATCTAAGTTTCTTCTTTTATGTTTAAATTTCATTAAGAAACTTATCCGCTGTTAAATGGTATCAAAGCAACACGGTTGGTTCTTGGTTCTGTTGGTGGTTCCCGGTCCAAAACAGTTAGCCTAGCTTCTAAATGTTTATTAAAACTTTTGTTTCTTTTGCTCCAACTTAAATCACCTAACTTACTGTAAAACACCTTTGATCGTTTAAGTCCCATTATGTCGTTGGAAGTCACCAGCATAGGAGCAGTTTAGGCTAAGGGAATCATTAGATCTATTGGTATGTGTTTACATAAGGTAAGACGGGTTTGATTTAAGGGGAATGCCAAAAGAACAAATTTTTGATTACTCAGTTAAGACAAAGTAGACTATTTAGATCGAGTTCACTGATAGGTCAAGGCCAATCGAGTGATCCTTTGTGTCAGACGTAGTCTGATTTGTTTTTAAACTAAAATTTTTACAAATTTCATGAAATTTTGATGATGATGACCAATTGTTCGGTGAAATTTTTTTTTTCCTCTCTTTATAAACCTAATTTTTGGGGGTGAAAGGGAAAATCCTGGATAAAATTTTTGGGGCTAAAGAGTATAGGGATGGTGATCCATCTGAGAAGATGATCAACAACACCCTCCGGCACCGACAGGAGATAGACCAGTCAGTCAACAAAGATGGCCCCAGTCATCATCAGCTTTTAGCAAAAGCAGAAAGCAGTTAACAACAACATCATTTTTGTCCAGCAGTATATCAACTTTTACTTTAAGTAAAATGATTTTACTTTTACCTTAGTAAATGTAAATGTAAAATGTTTTTACTTTTATTTTTACTTAAGTAAATTACTTTTACTTTGTACTTTTATTTCAGTAAATGTAATAGTGAATCCTGCGTGATTCAATAGTAATTTACTTTTTTGTTTTCCATTTAAGTAACTCGAAGTGTTTAGAGTTACTCAGGCTTTTCTTTTGTAAGAAAACCTCACCTGAGGTCCTCTCTCTGCCTTCTCTCTAGTTACCGAAGAAGAAGATTGTTGCTTCTTTCTTCTAGTAAGATGAAGAAGAATTTCTTCATACTTTTCTTTTCCATTTATAGTTTATCTAGGTTATACGTAATCCCTTCCTCAAATGTTTAGAAATAAAAGAAAGAGATTACTTTATCGATAAACCGGTTATCTTCTTTAAGTTTTTTCTTTCTGTTTAAATTTCTGTAAGAAACTTATCCGCTGTAAATGGTATCAGAGCCACACGGTTGGTTCTTGGTTCTGTTGGTGCTTCCCGGTCGAAAACAGTTAGCCTAACTTCTAAATGTTTATTCAAACATTTATTTCTTTTACTCTAACTTAAATCACCTAACTTACTGCAAAACGCCAAAGATCAACATAAGTCCCGTTATGCCGTTGTAAGTCTCCAGCGTGGGAGCAGTTTAGGCTAAGGAAATCTTTAGATTAAATAGGTATGTGTTTACATAAGGTAAAAAGGTTTGATTTAAGAGGAATGCCAAAAGAACAAATTTTTGATTACTCTGTTAAGACGAAGTAGACTATTTAGATCAAGTTCACTGAAAGGTCAAGGCTAATCGAGTAATCCTTTGTGTCAGACGCAGTCTAATTTATTTTTAAAATAAATTTATTACAAAATTTATAAAATTTTGATGATGATGACCAATTGTTCGGTAAAAAAAAATTTCTCCTCTCTTTATAAACCTAATTTTTGGGGGTGAAAGGGAAAATCCTTGATAAAAATTTTGGGGCTAAAGAGTATAGGGATGGTGATCCATCTGAGAAGATGATCAACAGCACCCTCCGGCACCAACAGGAGATGGACCAGCCAATCAATAAAGATGGCCCCCGTCATCATCAGCTTTTAGCAAAAGCAGAAAGCAGTCAACAACAACATCATTGTTGTCCTCAGTAAATCAGCTTTTACTTTAAGCAAAATGCTTTTACTTTTACCTTAGTAAATGTAAATGTAAAATGTTTTTACTTTTACTTTTACTTTAGTAAATTACTTTTACTTTGTACTTTTATTTTAGTAAATGTAATAGTGAATCCTGCGTGATTCAATAGTAATTTACTTTTTAGTTTTCTATTTAAGTAACTCGAAGTGTTTAGAGTTACTCAGGCTTTTCTTTTGTAAAAAAACCTCACCTGAGGTCCTCTCTCTGCCTTCTCTATAGTTATCGAAGAAGAAGCTTGTTACTTCCTTCTTCTAGTAAGATGAAGAAGAAGTTCTTCATACTTTTCTCTTCCATTTATAATTTATCTAGTTTATACGTAATCCCTTCCTCAAATGTTTATAAATAAAAGAAAGAGATTACTCTACCGATAAACTGGTTATCTTCTTTAAGTTTCTTTTTTCTGTTTAAATTTCTATAAGAAACTTATCCGCTGTTAAATGGTATCAAAGCCACACAGTTGGTTCTTTGTTCTGTTGGTGGTTCCGGGTCCAAAACAGTTAGCATAGCTTCTAAATGTTTATTCAAAGCTTTTATTTCTTTTGCTCCAACTTAAATCACATAACTTACTGTAAAACACCTAAGATTGCCATAAGTTCTGTTATACCGTTGTAAGTCTCTAGCGTGGGAGCAGTTCAGGCTGAGGTATGTGTTTACATAAGGTAAGAAGGTTTGATTTAAGAGGAATGCCAAAAGAACAAATTTTTGATTACTCAGTTAAGACGAAGTAGACTGTTTAGATTGAGTTCACTGATAGGTCAAGGCCAATCGAGTGATCCTTTGTGTCAGATGCAATCTGATTTGTTTTTAAACAAAAAATTTTACAAAATTTATGAAATTTTGATGATGATGACCAATTGTTCGGTAAAAAAAAATTTCTCATCTCTTTATAAACTTAATTTTTCGGGGTGAAAGGGAAAATCCTGGATAAAAATTTTGGGGCTGAAGAGTATAGGGATGGTGATCCATCTTAGAAGATGATCAACAAAGACCTCCCAAGACCGAAAAGAGACTTTAATACGATCAATAAAGATGGCCCCAAATATCATCAACTTTCACTAAAAGCGAGAAGCGATCAACAACAACATCATTGTTGTCCCCTAGTAAATCAGCTTTTACTTTTACCTTAGTAAATATAAATGAAAAATATTTTTACTTTTACATTTACTTTAGTAAATTACTTTTACTTTGTACTTTTATTTCAGTAAATGTAATAGTGAATCTTGCGTGATTCAATAGTAATTTACTTTTTAGTTTTCTATTTAAGTAACTCGAAGTGTTTAGAGTTACTCAGGCTTTTCTTTTGAAAGAAAACCTCACCTGAGGTCCTCTCTCTGCCTTTTCTCTAGTTACCGAAGAAGAACCTTGTTGCTTCCTTCTTCTAGTAAGATGAAGAAGAAGTTCTTCATACTTCTCTATTCCATTTATAGTTTATCTAGGTTATACATAATCCCTTCCTCAAATGTTTATAAATAAAAGAAAGAGATTACTTTACCGATAAACCGATTATCTTCTTTAGGTTTCTTCTTTCTATTTATATTTTTGTAAGAAACTTATCCATTGTTAAATGGTATATATATATATATACATTTATGTCAGGCCTGGAGTTTATTTCGTGGCCTTTTACTGCTTTATTTACATTTCGTCCCGTCTGGAGTTTACTTCGTGGCGGTTGATCGTATTTTCTGCTTTATTTACATTTCTGATCCCCCATGGAGGTGTTTCGTGGTGGTTGATCGTGTCTCTATATATATATATTTACCGCTTTTATATATTTATATTTCCAGTCCCCCATGGAGGAGCTTCGTGGTGGTTAACAGTATGTATATATATATTTACAACTTTTATATATATAACTACTTACAGCTTGTATACAAATTGCTACATCATGTGAGCCTAGGAATCATGTGCTCACAGATTCAATCTCCTAAATCTAGATTCGGTTACCGTGATAGACATTTTCGGCTGTAAAATGCTTGTACACTATTCACGGTGTTCAAATTTCCTTAGACGGTTCTCATGCCCACAAAGAGTTCGACACTGCTATGTATATTATTTTTCTCGAAGATTATTCGCATCTCGAAAATAAAAGCAATTAAGCCGAACATTAATTAAATGGAAGTATCAAAGGCCTCAATTATTATTGAGTATAAGGGTTTGAAAAACCTCTTTTACAAAACATCACTGCTATATCTTGTTAAAAACTGAATTTTTACACAAATTCAAACCCTTTGTATATAGGTGTGAACAAGGCATAGCTGTGACGCCCCCAAAATTAGGTATACGTCACCCATCTTGGGTCGCCACTTACATGGTACATAAATTCAAATACAACTTACTAATATAAGCGCGTGGTAATACAATACGACATAAAAATCGTGAGTTTGAATACAAATATTGTCTACTAGATATTATACAAACTCAAAAGGAGTCCTCATTACAACTATTATCACACTATTTCACGAATAGTGAGGACTACTAATGCTATCCTCTCGACCATTACTCCGCTTCCCGACTAAGTCTAGCTATGTTCTCATTTCACGAAGAGAACGTAAAGAAAAGAAAGGGTGAGCTCAACTAGCCCAAGAAGAAATATTATGACTAAGATAATGAAGAATAAATTATCTTTAGCCTTCAACAAATGTTAAACGATAAAATATAACAAAAATCAAGTTTAATCTGCAATGAACAAGCAATTCATTAGAAGAGTCAAGTAGAGAATAAAACCTACTATCTTCTATGATTTAAAAATGTTTTCATCAACTCAATCATTGAAACTTCGACAATAAATAAACCACATCTTCTAATCATCCTCAGTATTACGGGCCAAGGATATTCATTAAATCATCAATGGTCGAGATTATACCGAAAAATCCCTGGTCATAATCATACCAAAAACTGTCCATCAATGCACTACAGGCCACTGAAGACTTTTACCACACCACTTATAACATCACAGTTCATGATTATACCGAATGATCCCTGGTCATAATCATACTAAGTCTATCTATGCACGTAAGCCAAAGATGACTTTCAACATAATATAAACATGAGGATGATGACAATGTTATAGGAATTCAATTAAACAAGTTCAAGAATTAATTTATCCAGGAACTAATAATATCCAAATTGTCAACATGATATTTCTTTGTAAAATAAAAGCCAAGAATGCTCAAAAGAATATTTCCATGAAAAGATACTGGATAAAGCGCAAATATCAAGGATATTCCACTAGTTTCATGGAGTATAGAAGTCAAAACTTTAACCAACTGAGTATAACAAAGAATATATAAAACTACAAATGGATTTTCACCCGTCATGCGGTAATCCACGTATACAGATCATTTCCACAATTTAATAAGGAATGAATACAAAGGATCATTCACCATGCATGTGGCAATCCACATGATGCAGTTATTCCAATAGAATAATAAAGAATAGAATAACAGAAGGATTCACCATGCATGCGATAGAGACCGCACAGACAGGTTATTCCCAACAGAATAATAAATGCGGAATAATAAATATGGAACCAGGTCCGGCGTATAGCACAGACAGGATATTCCGACAGAACTATAAATGACGGAATAATAACAGAGTTTCACCAAGTATGCGGTACTTTGCATAAACCGGTTATTCCAACATAATCATAAAGAATGGAATAACAGAAGAAGATCACCAAGTATTGGGTGAACCGCATATACTGGTCATTCCACCAAGTATAGGGTAAACCCATATACATCTGAGTTATTCCATCAGAATAATAAAGAATGGAATAACATAAGAATATCACCAAGTATAGGGTATACCGTGTATACAGGTTATTCCAACAGAATAATAAAGAATAGAATAACAGAATGGATTTCACCAAGTATAGGGTATGTCTGCGTATACGAGTTATTCAAATGAATAATAAAGAATGGAATAACAGAATGTTCTCTTCAAGAAGAAAGAATAACACCCTTACTAGTAAAAAGAACTGAATATATAAGTAGTGAAGTAGCGAGAATACTCTTCTTCTTTCTCTATATTTTTCTCTATAGCTTTCTCTCTATAATTTCTCTCTCTGAGTTTCAATGAATTAAGTAAGAAAATAATGAAGGAATGAGCTTCTATTTATAGGAAAATGGAATGCATAGTAACTAATCCATGAACGGTCCAGATTGATTTACTTTAATCGATGGTCCATATTTAAAGAAAATCTTTTAAATAAAATATAATATATTCTATTTATATAAAAACATTTTACTATGCAAACACTATGCAAAACACTATGCAACACTATGCATAATAAAATATAATATATTCTATTTATAGAATAACTTTAATAAAGTATTCTATTTTATATAAAAAGATGTTTCTGTTTTATTACGAATAAAACAAAACGTCATTATGATGTTCCCCCCCACCAACATGTCATTATCACTATAATAATTAAAACAAAACGTCATTATCGCTATAATAATTCATATTAATAATCGATGATAATTGAGTCAAACCGACCGACTTCTTACATAAATATCAATAATCAATACTGGTAGCTACTACGCAACAACGCCATATTCTTGTACTTTTTACTACCGAGTAGTTCAACAGTTTTAAATTAAAAACCTCCGTCGTTATTTTCATAAAATATTTTGTTCGGGTGAATAGTAACTCATGAATAGTAATTAAGTGAATAGTAACTCGTGAATAGTACTCGACAAAAAAGTGTCCCAAATACTCGAGTGAACAATACTAGAGTGAATAGTAATTTCAGGTAAATAGTAACCCGTGAATAGTAACTCGTGAATAGTAACTCCGACACAAAAAGTGTCCCAAATACTAGAGTGAACAATACTAGAGTGAATAGTAATTTGGGTGAATAGTAACCCGTGAATAGTAACTCGTGAATAGTAACTCCGACACAAAAAGTGTCCCAAATACTAGAGTGAACAATACTAGAGTGAATAGTAATTTGGTGAATAGTAACTTAGTGAATAGTAACTCGTGAATAGTAACAAGGGTATTTTATAACAACTTGTCTACTTTGAAAAATTTTCAAATATGATCCTTAACTTTAAACTTCTATCAATTTAACTATTCACCAAAATAGAAAAATTGAACACTTTTATTTCATAAAATTAGGGGTCTCACAATCTCCCTCCTTATGGAATTTAAGCCCTCGAAATTAGAGTACGATACTGGTATGATAAAGAGGTGAAGATACCTTGAATACCTTTATCGTTGAAAACATTAAATTCATCTTTGCAATCCGCCAAAGATATTCATTAACAATTCATCTTTTACACTACAGGCCAAAGATATACAAGCTATAAAACCAATAATCTTTGAGACTCGACTTAATAGTATCACGACCACGAATTATCCATGCACTACTGGCCAAGGATATTCGTGTTTTCAATTACGGTCATGATTATACCGAATAATCCTTAGCCATAATCATACCAAGTCTATCAATGCACAACGGCTAAAGATGACTTTTACCACATCCATGAATTAATATTTCATTGCTGAGACTCAGCTCAATAATTAATCCATATCATCGAATCATCCCTGCACTACAGGCCAAGGATATTCATTAGTATCACGACCACGAATTATCCATGCACTACTGGCCAAAGATAATCGTGTATTCATTAGTATCACGACCACAAATTATCCATGCACTACGGCCAAAGATAATCGTGTATTCATTAGTATCACGACCACAAATTATCCATGCACTACGGCCAAAGATAATCGTGTATTCATTAGTATCCGACCATAAATTATCCATGCACTACTGACCAAAGATAATCGTGTATTCATTAGTATCACGACCACAAATTATCCATGTACTACGGCCAAGATAATCGTGTATTCATTAGTATCACGACCACAAATTATCCATGCACTACGGCCAAAGATAATCGTGTATTCATTAGTATCACGACCACAAATTATCCATCCACTACGGCCAAAGATAATCGTGTATTCATTAGTATCACGACCACAAATTATCCATACACTACGGCCAAAGATAATCGTGTTTTCATTAGTATCACAACCACAAATTATCCATGCACTACGGCCAAGATAATCGTGTATTCATTAGTATCACGACCACAAATTATCCATCCACTACGGCCAAAGATAATTGTGTATTCATTAGTATCACGACCACAAATTATCCATCCACTACGGCCAAAGATAATTGTGTATTCATTAGTATCACGACCATAAATTATCCATGCACTACGGCCAAAGATAATCGTGTATTCATTAGTATCACGACCACAAATTATCCATGCACTACGGCCAAAGATAATTGTGTATTCATTAGTATCACGACCACAAATTATCCATGCACTACGCCAAAGATAATCGTGTTTTTTCAATTACGGTTATGATTATACCGAAACAATCCCTCGGTCATAATCATACCAAGTCCATCTATGCACTACACTGAGCCACGTATGACTTTCAACGTAATATAAGCATGAGGATAATGATATAAAGAATCAATCAAATGAGATAAAGGATAAATATTAAACATTTATAATATAATTTATCCGAGGATTCAAGAATATTCCCATGTTATCAATCACTTAATAATCTCATAATCTAATATCATTAATATTATAACAATATTTTAATCACTTCTTAAATTTATAAACAATTTATCTCAATTGTTTACGCTTTTACCATATAATGCTTTTAATCATTCAAAAATGCCATACTCATAAGATATCATCACCAATTATCAAATCCTCATCAAAAAAAAAATGCATATACTCTATATAGGATTCTCTAGCCATAAAATCCTATTTTCAACTTTTGTTACTTCACATAACATATTTAACTCATATGTTCGTAACTAAACTATTTTCATAAAAATACCAAATAAGTCCCAAAAATATTTCTTTTCTGGGATTTAGCATAATATAGTCCCATAATGAAAATATATTTTCTCTCGAATTTTTAAAATTCATTTACTATTTTTCAAAAATCAATTTCTAATTAATTCCTTAAGAAATTTGCTACCTCAAGTTTAACTCCAAAATTTCCAAATCTTGGCAGGACCTTACACATGTTAATGTGAGCCTCCAGTTTAAATTTTATGGTCATCGGAGTTATAGAACTCCTAAGTATAGCGTTTTTTAAATCAAAAAAACCTAAATATTGAAATAGTCATAACTTGCTCATTTTAAGTCAGAATGAGCTCATTTTTGGACAGGAGGTACTTTATACCATATACCTTCATGTCCCAAAAGGCCAGAATTTTTCTCATAATTTAAGTGGCCGAAACAGCCCCTCTAAAATTATGGCAGCAGCTTTTTCAGTTTTTTTTGCAGCTTTGCACTCCTTCGCTAAAATCAGTCCACACATAAATCTACAACACCTTTTCCAGTAATTCCACTTGGATTAGTTAGGTAACTCATAGATCTAACTCTAGGACTTGACCACACTCAAAAATTCAAAATATAATAGGAGATATGGTCAATTGAATTTCATGTTACGTTTTTCACCAAAATCTGATTTTCAACTCTTTGTGATTTCTAAGAAACTTTCATGTTTTCACATACTAACCAACATAACTCATCATAAAACTTACTAATACCACGTATACCCATGATTTTCATTAGTCCAATGCTTTTATTATGACTTTCATCATAAACCACGTAAACTGTTCATTTTAGTTGAAGAAATATTTGAGGGTTTAAGAAATGGGTTTTGTCTTTGAAATCAATACAAAATTCGATTTCACGCTCTAGGGTAGGCTAGAAATCTTCAAGAATACGCCAAGAAATTTATTAATAATAGAAATATCATTCAAAACTGTGACTCTCATCCAAGACTTGGATAGTACGTCATATTGATACCAACTGTGACTTCTATCCCTTAACCTAGATAGCACCTCACAATGATACCTATAAACTTGCCATCTTCATTCACGATTTACGCCTACAGAAAGTCTGGCTTCGTTGCACTCCACACAAGGAAGTCAACAACGAAAGGTTCGGGGATCTTTACTTATGGCTTGATATGACAATAATTGACTTTAGTAGTTTGGTTACTTGAATTACGCACAACAAAGTTGGTTATGAATATAAAAGCTAACAACCTTACGAAAAGCATGATGAGTAGTTAACCAATTGATTCCTAAAATCACATTAAAGGCAAGTATTTTCAAAAGATAAGATCGACAGTAACTTGAAAGTGTTTATTTGAATAAAACAAGATTTAAAAATAGTAAGCGATGTGAAGGCTCCTACTAACGAAGTTTCAACCAATAAGTCAAAGTCTAACTTCTCCTGAGTCAAATTTAAGCGTTGAGCGCAAAGCAAGAGAGATAAAATAATGGGTAGAACCCAGGTATCTTATAAGGTATAGACTTCATGAATTTATAATTAACTAACCCGTGCTAATTTCGATCGGTTTACTCGCTTTTTGAGAAGTCATGAAAAATGCACTTCCTAAAACCAACGACTTTGTTTTGTACATATCCACCTTTGGTGCCACCGCCAGACTAGACTTGACTTTGGTGCACAATAAAATTGAGCTAAATGACCTTCTCTTCTTGCAATTTCCACTTCTATTATCTTTGCCATGATTACCAATAAAAGTGGTTACCATTCTTAGCATGATAATTTCCCTACAATGGTTATCATTGTTACGATAGCCAATTGCCACCGATATGATTATTATCGTATTATTGGTCGTTACCTTTTGTTTGAAATGAATCAACACTCTCATGTGCTTCATTGCTTATCTCAAAGCATTTTCGGATGTCATTCTCAAACACCATCACAAAACAAGGGTTAATTAACATATCACATATTATCCCTATACTCGACGGTGACCAATTAAATACCAAATAAATTTAGGTAGGTCATACTAGCGAAGGAATTCCCGTCTCTCCCTCCTAGTTCTTATCTCACATCACATTAGGGATCATATCCTAAGCTCGACGATACCAACCGTGATGCCCCCAAAATTAGGTATCGTCGCCACCCATCTTGGTGTCGCCACTTACATGGTACATAAATTCAAATACAACTTACTAATATAATCTGCTAGTATACAATACACATAAACCGTGAGTTTGAATACAAATATTGTCTACTAGATATTATACAAACTCAAAAGGAGTCCTCATTACAACTATTATCACACTATTTCACGAATAGTGAGGACTACTAATGCTATCCTCGGACCATTACTCCGCTCCCCAGGCTAAGTCCCAGCTATATGTTCTCATTTCAAGAGAAAAAGTGAAAGAAAAGGTGAGCTCAACTAGCCCAATGAAGAAATATTATGACTAAGATAATGAAGAATAAATTATCTTTAGCCTTCAACAATGTTAAACTGATAAAATATAACAAAAATCAAGTTTAACTGCAGCGGAACAAGCAATTCATTAGAAGAGTCAAGTAGAGAATAAAACCTACTATCTTCTATGATTTAAAAATGTTTTCATCAACTCAATCATTTGAAACTCGACAATAAATAAACCACATCTTCTAATCATCCCTCAGATTACGGGCCAAGGATATTCATTAAATCATCAATGGTCATGATTATACCGAAAAAATCCTCGTCATAATCATACCAAAAAGCGTCCATCAATGCACTACAGGCCCATCAAGACTTTTTACCACACCACTTATAACATCACGGTTCATGATTATACTTAGAATGATCCACGGTCATAATCATACTAAGTCTATCTATGCACGTAAGCCAAAGATGACTTTCAACATAATATAAACATGAGGATGATGACAATGTTATAGGAATTCAATTAAACAAGTTCAAGAATTAATTTATCCAGGAACTAATAATATCCAAATTGTCAACATGATATTTCTTTGTAAAATAAAAGCCAAGAATGCTCAGAAGAATATTTCCATGAAAAGATACTGGATAAAGCGCAAATATCAAGGATATTCCACTAGTTTCATGGAGTATAGAAGTCAAAACTTTAACCAACTGAGTATAACAAAGAATATATAAAACTACAAATGGATTTTCACCCGTCATGCGGTAATCCACGTATACAGATCATTTCCACAATTTAATAAGGAATGAATACAAAGGATCATTCACCATGCATGTGGCAATCCACATAGACAGGTTATTCCAACAGAATAATAAAGAATAGAATAACAGAAGGATTCACCATGCATGCGATAGAGACCGCATGCATGTGTTATTCCCAATGTAATAATAAATGCGGAATAATAAATATGGAACCAGTCCCACAGATAGCACAGATGTGATATTCCGACGCGAACTATAAATGATTTTAATAATAACGAGTTTCACCAAGTATGCGGTACTTTGCATAAAACCTATTATTCCAACATAATCATAAAGAATGGAATAACGAAAGAAGATCACCAAGTATTGGGTGAACCGCATATATTTGGTCATTCCACCAAGTATAGGTAAAATCATGACATACAAAAGTTATTCCATCAGAATAATAAAGAATGGAATAACATAAGAATATCACCAAGTATAGGGTATACCGC
Source organism: Panax quinquefolius (assembly GCA_020205615.1). Lineage (NCBI taxonomy): Eukaryota > Viridiplantae > Streptophyta > Magnoliopsida > Apiales > Araliaceae > Panax > Panax quinquefolius. The sequence continues at coordinate 62,517,215 of CM035158.1, forward strand.
GTATACAGGTTATTCCAACAGAATAATAAAGAATAGAATAACAGAATGGATTTCTTCAAGTATAGGGTATGCCGCGTATACAGGTTATTCCAACAGAATAATAAAGAATGGAATAACAGAATGTTCTCTTCAAGAAGAAAGAATAACACCCTTACCGTAAAAGAACTGAATATAGAAGTAGTGAAGTAGCAGAATACTCTTCTTCTTTCTCTCTATAATTTTCTCTCTATAGCTTCTCTCTATAATTTCTCTCTCTAGAGTTTCAATGAATTCGTAAGAAAATAATGAAGGAATGAGCTTCTATTTATAGGAAAATGGAATGCATAGTAACTAATCCATGAACGGTCCAGATTGATTTACTTTAATCTGACGGTCCATATTTAAAGAAAAATCTTTTAAATAAAATATAATATATTCTATTTATATAAAAACATTTTACTATGCAAACACTATGCAATACTATGCAAAACACTATGCAACACTATGCATAATAAAATATAATATATTCTATTTATAGAATAACTTTAATAAAGTATTCTATTTTATATAAAAAGATGTTTCTGTTTTATTACGAATAAAACAAAACGTCATTATCGATGTTCCCCTCCCACCAACATGTCATTATCACTATAATAATTAAAACAAAACGTCATTATCGCTATAATAATTCATATTAATAATCGACAATAATTGAGTCAAACTGACCGACTTCTTACATAAATATCAATAATCAATACCGTATGTATACTACAACAACGCCAGCATCATTCTTTTTACTTTACTACCGAAGTAGTTCAACAGTTTTAACGGTAAAACCTCCGTCGTTATTTTCATAAAATATTTTGTTCGGGTGAATAGTAACTCATGAATAGTAATTCGTGAATAGTAACTCGTGAATAGTACTCTGACACAAAAAGTGTCCCAAATACTCGAGTGAACAATACTAGAGTGAATAGTAATTTCGGTGAATAGTAACCAGTGAATAGTAACTCGTGAATAGTAACTTCGACACAAAAAGTATCCCAAATACTAGAGTGAACAATACTAGAGTGAATAGTAATTTCGGTGAATAGTAACCCGTGAATAGTAACTCGTGAATAGTAACTCCGATACAAAAAGTGTCCCAAATACTAGAGTGAACAATACTAGAGTGAATAGTAATTTCGGTGAATAGTAACCCGTGAATAGTAACTCGTGAATAGTAACCGGGTATTTTATAACAACTTGTCTACTTTGAAAAATTTTCAAATATGATCCTTAACTTTAAACTTTTATCAATTTTACTATTCACCAAAATAGAAAAATTGAACACTTTTATTTCATAAAATTAGGGGTCTCACAATAGCACTACTTCCAAATAATTGAACATTAACCCACACACACACACACATTCATATAACAGTTTAATTGAAAAGTGGCGGTCGCCATCATAACACAGGTGTTGGGGGGTGCCTAACACCTTCCCTCCGCATAAGCAAGTCCCCGGACCCTAACGAATCTCGGTTTCATAGACCAGTTTAGCAGTGTTACATCGCGTGGTCAATGTGCAAACCTTTTCTTTGTTGAGTTGGTCCAACCATTTAAATATACCAACTAGCGACTCTTATAGTCCAATCGTCGACATATAAATGTTGGACATTTTCACAACTTGTTTTTTCAAACAAATCTCACCTAACATGAGAACACTAAAAGACAAAAACAGAAAAGGGACAGTAAAAATCTTAACGTCGACACTTACTCTTCATTTCTTTTCTTCTTCACTTCACCACTTCATTGATCCTTTTAGTGTCCTCATCATCTACTTGATCTCAGTTGCCATCTTCCTTCTAGCTCACATCCACCATGCCTTCTTTTGCCTTTTCCATTTCCATGTCATTTCCATGCTTTACCATGTTTTTGGAGTTCCAACTATGCACACTACAAAATAAAAATAAAAGCAAATAAAACATAATAAAACTATTTAAGTTGAGCATAATTCTAGTGAGTTGGGTAACCAAAAAGTAGGTATAAAATCTACTTATCAAATAACAAAAACTTGTTGGTCGTTTTATTGATCAATATCTTCGTGCAAGTATACACGATCAATAAGTAATAAAAAATAAGTAAAGTATCATTCCCGCGGAGATTTAACTAATAAAGTTCACCGAGCACTAACCCATAACCATTTTATTCTTATTTAAATGATTTATTTGCTACCTATATATTTAAACTATGAAATTAAATAAACCTAACTATCCCTAAGATGAGACTAGATAATGAAGACTAGAGATTAGAATTTCACCTATTGAATCATTTAAATCAACACACTTCCTGTTAAGCCAAATTAATTGCAGCGGATTGTTAGTCGAGAACACAAAAGTAAAGTATAGCCATCTCTCAATGTACCATACCCATATCATATGTAGTCCACAATTGATAGAATACACATGAACACCCACATTACCTAAACCACTACATGTCTATGTTATTTACAAATAATTAGGATTTAAGCCCAAATACTACGAGTGGTGCTTCGGTATATGTCTATCCTAAGCACAAATCATACATCTCATCACCATGTAGAACATACAATCACAAGTTATTAAGATTAGATCTAAACCCATACTTCGTCTTTAAAGTTCATATGGATTATCACAGTAATCGATGGCCAATCAACTAAGCAAATAAGCATTAATCTTAATAGACAGTCCTATAACAATCAATATGGCTAACAATGAAGTATATCAAAATAAACTAGGCAATAGATTCCATTGCAATCCCAAAATAGAGTTAGTTATCAAAATCCATAATCCACAATTGATTATACATTGAGAAATAAAGATAGAGGTAAAGAGAAGTTAGGGAAATGAGAATGCAAATACGATCTCTCTCTTGCTCCAATTCTAAATTTTCTATTCTCTTCAATTGCTTCAATCTTCAACTCTAATTTAATTTAGGGTTCTAATCTAATCTAACCATGAAAGAGAAGAAAAGAGCATATGTAATCTAGATTGATCCCCAAGGGTGGAATCCCTCTTACATACTGATATCTCTTCTCTATATAAGCCCTAATTGAACCATCCTCCAAGTTATGCTCCAATTGCACTATTTAGTGAAAAAGTCAACTCTGGTCAACTTCTAAAGTGGAGCGGCTGCGCTGGGAATGGCCTGGAGTTGGGCGCGCCCGCGCTCAAGTAGCAGATGGCATTTTTTTTTGATCCACGGACTGGCGCGGCCACGTCCAAAATACAATAAAACTCCGCGCGCCCGCGCTGTAGGTTTTCTGCTACAGTGTCCTCTGGTAAAACAACCATTACTTTTGATTTGGGAGGAGTTATGAGGCCTTCCACCTATCAAATCGAAGCTCTTGACGAGCTCTACAACTTTCATTCTTTGAGAGTTGAGAAATAATGGAAGGAAGAAGGTAGAAATCAGGTTGGAAGTGACTGATATGCAAATGGCCAACCAAAACATTGAAGTTCAACGTTCGTTAGTACAAATGTCATAACTCTTGCATCCGAACTCCGATTGGAATGATTCAATATGTTCTGGAAAGCTAAGAAGAAGCTCTACAATGTAATACAAGTTCCAAGACAAGAACATGAAATGAACATGAAATTCGAAACGATGTCCGAATTATTTTTCCTTGCGTTTTTATACCAATAGTCGCTCACGCAGCTCCCAAGCTTATAGTCTACAAAATGAATACAAAATGCATGAAAAGTAGCTAAGAAACATGAGTATAAGAAACTAATTCAAGTAACATATACTGGATAAGTAGGTATAAACCTACTTATCAAATTCCCCCAAACATAATCCGTTGCTTGTCCCCAAGCAACATAGTATAATGCAATCTACATGCTATGAAAGCTACGCTACTATGACAATGAATCCCTCATTCTCAGCCAAATATGAATTCAAATAAGATGTGCCTCACAGAAATATCAAGATCTAAGAACAAAGAATCAAACTAAGCTAAAGGTATAATGACATACAATTAGATAATCCCAACCTGCTATAGAGATGTTGTGTGTATGTGTGTTATGTTCACAGATAAGCTTGATAAAGGTGAAGATACCACATGCCATAATGCTTAAGACAGAAAACTGAGGTTTTAAATTAAGAGCTATGCATAAAAATGAATCCACAACTGCTCCAACACATCAGTATAAGCTAAGGTTCAACAACGGGTTTATTCTGCTTTATTTTTACTCACGAGGGCGATTTTTGCACTTTCCTGCGATGTTTATTGATTTTTTTTTCCATGACCGTGCAATTTCTCATTCCATTAGGATAACAGTGCTACCCCTTAGCGACCTTTCGACCAACGACTCCCAAACCATTAAGACCTTAGGGCGCTAGCTGTAGAGACAATCCCCTCGGGCGTACTTACTCAAGTAACAAAGGCCCCGAAACAAGACTAGCCATGGTGTTTATTCAATTTTTTAAAGAAGATAGGAAGTATACCCATGCATTCGCAAAACTTGAGTTTCAGTGTCTTCATAGTCATTACTCACTTCCTACACAATTCTATCATTAAAAACAACGTTTTCCTCTTAGCAGACAAGCATGCTAATCTTAACCAACAAGCAAAAAGGAACACTGTCGTGCTAACCGGTAACATCTAAATAGTAGGCATGAATTATATCATGTATAAAATTATAACTAAGCTCAAGATATCAATTAAGTTCAAAAATGTATCAAATTTCTATGTCATCATTGGCCAAATTAGAATTCAACTAACTAAAAAAGCTGGGATTATGCAATGTTATGCAACTAAACAGATATTAAGTAAACAAAATGAAAAAATTAAACTAATAACTACTAACATGCAATTAACTATATGTAACATGAAATTACTCTATATGATGCAATTACACTACATGCTCTAAACTACTGACTAAACCCAATACCCCCAAACTTAAAACAAATAATGCCCTCGTTGTAATTAAAAGTGAAAGAATACTCCCCTAAGTGGAAATGTCATCTCCGTTCGCCTCCTCAAGATCCGATGGTATATCAAGCGATGGATAAGTTTGAGATAATCTAAAGTTGGAAACTGAGTGTGGACTTCTAACTGTTCGAATGTTTGAGTCAAAAATTTTAAAAATTGAGCAATGTTTGTTTTCTATAACTGAGATATGGCGCAGTCACGTTGTGTTTGGCTTATAGTTGGGCGCATCCGCGTTACCCTGTACCCTGGCAGCTTCAGTATTTATGACTTCTGTTTGATCTTTAATGCTTATAGCAATTGGATTGAACCTGAGACGAGAAACAATCAAACTATTATTAAGATTTACAACTATCAAACATCTACTAAATATGGAAAGTATGAAGAATTAAACATAGAAGAAGAAGTAATTGGAAATGTAAATAAGAATTAAATAAGGAGGGAGAAAGATTGGATGGGGTGCCTCCCATCTAGCGCTCGGTTTATAGTCCGTTAGCTGGACTCTACGATAGGCGAGGAACCCTCTATCCATTAGAACCGTAGTGTGCGTTGGGAGGTTCCCCTTCGTGAGAGTCTTCGAATTGAAGCCACCTAGCATATTTCTTGTACATGATGTCCCCTTTTCCATTGCATAGCTAGGTGCCTCTTCCGTTGTATTTGTGAGTAGATTTTTGCATTGAGGCATGAAAAATACAACGGGCTTTTCTTCTTCTATTTTCTCTTCCTCTGCCCACCATGGTGTGTAAGATGCCTCATTATCATATAGATCTTTTCCTTGGATGTGAATACCAAGGGGACATGGGTGTGCAAAATTCACTGGATTTTTCAACTCTGGCTGAGAAGGTGTAATAATCCGAACCAAAATTAGGATTTATCAATAAATTGAGAATGTTAATTATAATTATAAATTATAAATTTATGTATATGTTACAACAATTAAATTAGGACTTGGTAAGGTTTGGTATGGGAAAGAGACCCTAAAAAGTAAATAAGAAAACCTTAATTAAGACCTTGATCTTAGAATAAAAACCCTAACCCTAATTAGGGTTATAAATAGAAATTAAATTACGGTTATTATTTCTTTTCCATGATTAACATTAATTATTTATCATGTGTATTTTTTTTATGATGATAAACCCTAATTCTTAATTTGTCAAACCCTAATGACCAATTACATAAGTAATAAAAATTTAAAGTATTTACATATGTGAATTGACTAAATTATCCTCAAAGTTGATTGGGAAATTACTAAAGTACACTTAGTATAGGGAAAATGACTAAAATTCCCTTTATCTTACAAAATATGATGATAAGATTAAATCTATGACTCACCACTTATAAGATTTATAACATATGTCTAAAAACAGCCCCACCATCAGTCTTTTGACACCTAAGACTGATACATGCCTTAGTTGTCAACAATCTAATGAAATTAGGTAAACTACCCATACTTGAATTTGCTACATATAAGTTATGTGCTAGGGTAGCCAACCAACAAATTCACACTTGTAATAAATCATATAATCATCCACAAACAACTCTTAAACAGCTAGTACTCAGATCACAAAGTCAGATTTCAAAGGTTGCTTGAAAAGGTAAGAACACTAACCCTAACCCTAGATTTTTGAAGCCATGTTAAAAGTTGTGATTTAGTGCTTATATTTGTGATATAACATGCTATTTAGTGATCTAGGTTGCGTAATCATGAATCCATAATGTTTAAGTACATAAAAATAAAGATTTTTGATAGCAGTCATGAACCATAAAAATCTTGTCTGACAGCGGAATGTCATGTGACAACCCGAGAATTTAGAAAATTTTTAAAATTATAATTGATTGATTTAAAGTTCAATATTAGAACCTAGACAGAAAATAAGTGTATACGTTTGATATTATTGGGAAGGAATTTTGAGGATTTCGAAATTCTATGAATGATTTTGGTGAATTATTCAGGATTAGGTGTATATATGTTTATGTTTAGTAAGTATGGTCATTTATGTTTTCAGATTGTGGTTAAAGGTCAAGGTTTGACCAGATAAATTTTATCAGTGTCAAACCCTAAGTATATTAAGAACGTCAACGTTCAGTTAGAATACCCTAGCAATGGATAAGAAACCCTAGAAAATAGTTCTAAAACCCTAATTTCGGTTTTGGGAATTCAAAACCCTAATCCAGAAATTGAAAACCCTAGTTTGGGAATGCAAATGCTAGTGTAAGGTTTAAACGTTATTAATGATTAGGGATAACCCTAATTGATTTAGAAAACCATAATTTCTGGTTTAGAAACCATAATTTATAATTAGGAAAAACCTGATTGTTAGTGTAATAGTTTTAATGTTAATTAGGAAATATTAATCCTAATTATCAAGTTACAAGTAATTAGAAAATCCTAATCTAATTAGGAAACCTAATTTCTAAATTAGAAAGATTATTTAAAACCCTAATTCTTGGGTTATAAACCCTAATGTACAATTTCGACCCTAATTGCTAAATTAGAAAATTTAATTAGGAAATAATAATCCTAATTAGCAAGATTGGGCTTATGATTAGGAAATCTTAATATAAATATAGAATCCTAATTATAATTTTGAAATATTAATTTTATATTACGAAAACCCTAAACTGGAAATCCTAGAAAAGTTAATTATGGGAACCTTAAGTTTTAACCCTAAAGGTTAAACCCTAAGTGTTGCATCAAATGACAATTTAAGAATTAAAATTGGAAGCAAAATGACTAGAATGCCCTTATGTCACATTCTTTAATTGGTAGCTTGTAAATCTTGCCATGATTTTGAGTTGGTAAACTACCCTAACTCTAGACCTAGCTATGTGTCAAATATCAACATTCAAATTGCCAGCAAATACATTGAACTATATCAATTATATAGATCAAAGAGAGAGAAAAGCTTCACTTTACTTTTCATTTTTGCCAACCTCTTTTCTCTCTCCAAATTTCGAGATTTAATGGGGAAGAGATTCAAAAGTTAAGACATAATAACCTCTTAGCTTAACAAGATCAGGATCATGGATAAGAAATCAAGTATGGAAGCATAATAGAGGTATAAACCCTAAACTTAGAAATCATTATGATTCGTGTTAATCTTTGTGTTTTATTGTTTAAAGTTGTGTTAGAGGGTGTCTTTGATTGATCTGGGTTGATAGATCATATATCTATAACATTTAGATGCACGAATATAGCATTTTTAGAAATCTGGAAAACTGGAAAATTGTTGACTGACAGTCGAATGTCAGATGCTTTAGATCCTTGTATGTTAATGATTTGTGCTGTTTTAAATTATAAACTTGTAGTATGTTATGTGGCCTTTGTTCTGCAACTTGAAACATAGTCATAGCATGTCTAGATCATAAGTTATATGCAGTCAAACCACGTTGACCGTTCACGAAGACTGAGTTTCTGGGCAACCCAGAAACCCAGATCTCGTCTGACAACATATTTTGAGCTTCAGAACTTGATGTATGCTAATGTTTAGATCCTATTGTTAGTTAGATCTTGTAGACTGGTATATGAGATGTCTATAAACGCCTCTAGAAACCTCAGATCATACACAGAATGGAAATTAGTGGTGGTCAATGTAAGACCCCAAATTATTAATAAATGAAATTTATTTTCCTCTATTTATTATTTTGAAATAGTAAGGGTCGATTTGATTAATGTGGATAGTTATGGGTAAAATACGCAAATATTTCGAATAAGCAAGTGGTTATAAAATATTCATTATTGTTTGGGGAATATTAGTTTGGTCGTGGAATATTAAATGCTTTGTCGGGAAATATTAAATGCAATGACAGCGAGATCTTTTATGGGCCCCATAACTGAAAAGCAATTGGATGAAGAAAGCGACAAATATAAGTTGTTTATAAATAACGGCGTAGTTGTTACCATTAATATCTTTGTTGGAATACCCGGTGGTTAAAACACACTAATCTGCGTTGTTGAGCAGATGTACCACGGTATTGCACCAATTATTGATTCTTACGTGAAAGGCACTACTCAATAATTATTACGGTAATTCTTTATTCGATATTTTATTTTATTGATTCAATAATTGTTGCGTTGATATTTTATATTCTTTGTTGTTTGATAATTGTCATCATCACACGATATTTTCCATTATCGAAGCAATAATTCATATTATCTGAATAATATTATTAGATAACATTATTGGCAATGTCTAGAAAGTTACGTCTAAGGAGAGGTTTGGTCACCTAATTGCGCGCCCCAATGAAGAAGAAATTCTTATTGGAAGCCCCTCTTTCTGAACCTGCTGGTTGTCGATATTGTGATTACTGTAATATTATTTGTGAATAATTAATTATTGATTCATATGATGAGGAAAATATTGATTTTATGTGGATATAGATGGAGAAAAATTTTAAAATGACAATTGTTGAAAATTAATATTTTATCTTTTTCGATAAAATAATTCATTTAAATATATTATTTTAATAATATATTAACGGTGATATTTTTTACAACGAATGTGGGATATATGAGTATACGAGGAGGAAGAGTATTTTGTTTGCAATAAATGATTAACACATGTTTTTGTGTGTCGGTGGACCCCATTTCTTGGTGAAATTTGATTATAGCTTTAGTAAAATCGCTTGGTTTGAGTATTTCGGTCAATTTTGTTTGGAATTTGGAAAAATTTCTTACGCAAAGTTGTAGAGAATTGAATTTCCTATAAAAAGTCGCGAGATTCGAATTTTCTGATAAAAGACCTATTTATTGTGAATTATTGAAGTTCAAGTTAAAATAATTGATTTTGGAAGTTTAAAATATTTTTAATTACAAAAACGTTTTTCCATTTTTGAAACTCATTTAACATGTGCATGGTGGCTGAATTCAGATTCAAGATGTGGGCGTATGAATTTTGTTTATATATAATATTATTATATTCAATTTTACGCTTTGGTGTTCTAAGCAATTTCCTATAAATAGGGTGCTTAGGTTAGAATTGAAAATCACACTGAAGCAAGTTTTCTCTCTATATTATCGGCGTATTCTTGTGAGTATTTTGAGTATACTTTGAGTATTGCTATATCGATGCAAGTTCAAGTCATAGCTTTATATCCGTGTTTCAACTAGAAATCTTGTCTTTTCGAGGTAAGGGATGTTAGTTTCTTCTCAAATGATATTATTTCTTCAATATCATTATCTTTGAAATATTGGTTGGAAATTTTATCAAATTTGGAACTTTTTCATGTCGGGGTTACTATTCACGAGTTACTTATTCATGAGTTACTATTCACGAGTTACTATTCACGAGTTCTTATTCACGAAGCGTGAAGATGTTTTTTTGAAATTTCTATCTTTTGGTGTCGGAGTTACTATTCACGTATCTGGCACTATTCACGTATATGACACTATTCACGAATACGGCACTATTCAATAGAAAATGAAAATTTTTCTTTTAAATCTAAAATATCTATTACGGATACTAGCTTTGATTGTATCCATGTTTTGATCATTCTTGAATTTTACTTGATATGATTATTTATGAAGTATTTTTGAACTTCGGATTGTTTAAAGTGCGAATCCATAATACTTGTTCTTTTGTTTTCATTGGATTCGTTTTTCTTTGAAATATTTTTCATCATCCTCGGTCTAAAATGATGATATTCTTGAATATCTTTGGCACATAGTGCAAAGATGAATGATTTCTTGATGAATATCTTTGGCCCGTGAGTGCAAAGATGAGCAGTGTTTAGATGAACATATTGATGATGAATATCTTTGGCTCAGTGGTGCAAAGATGAATATTTGATTCAAATATATATTGATTGATGTTACAGGATAAAATATCGACGATGAACTTTTAAATTCATATATAGAAGATAGTAGTTTGCATTCTCTACTTAACTCTTCTAATGAATTGTTGTTTCATTGCGCATTGTTGATTTAAAATTTGTTGTCTATTGTATTCTATTAGATTTTTCCTGTTGAAGACTAACGATAATTTGTTGTATATTATCTTAGTCATAATATTCTTTCTTGGGCTAGTTGAGCTCACCCTTTTCCTTGTTGTTCCATTTTTCTTCTCGGGGAGGCGAGAATGTAGCGAGTACTAGTCGGGGTATGGAATGAAGGTTCTAGAGAGAGTTGTTTAGTAGTCCTCGCCATTTTGTAAAATAATGTATCAATAATTATGATGGGGATTTATTTACGTGTGGATATTGTCTAGATGGCAATATCTCGTATTTAAACTCAGTTTTATATGTTGTAATAATAAAGTTGTAGTTATTTACATAGCATGTATTTGGCGACTCGAGAATGGGTTGGATGGAATGGACCTATTTTGGGGCGTCACGGTTAATATCGAGCTTAGGGATATAATCTCTGGTCGAGATCGGGGAATAGAACTAGGAGGGAGAGCGAGTAAATCCTTCGCTAGTATGTCTACCTAAGCTTATTTGTTAGTTGGTCGATATATAGGGATATTATGTGATATTTTGATTTCCTTAATTAACCCTTGTTTTATGGCGATGTATTTGAGAATGTCATTGAGAATATTAACGATGGAGTAAATGAGATCGTGGAGATGCTGTGCTTACCAACGAGGAGAACATGCAACAGTGGCAATGTACCTCCTGTGAACAACACCACCGAGCAAATGATGAGCGAGGGATGTTTAGAAACTTTTTGTAGTTCATGCAAAATCGGATGAGGGGAGACTCGTGTTCAAAATCTGAGGAGGAAATGATAGCAATTCACGGGTGGTCACAACGGCCAGGCTTCAAAGAGTTGGGACCACGAGTGCAGGGAAAAGCTGGATCCGATTAAAGCGGAGCGTGGGTCAAACAAATTACCAAGATATTCGATGTCTTGGGATGCACGGAGGAACGAAAAGTTCCATTCGCTACTTTTATGTTCCGTGGCGAAGCGATTCTTTGGTGGGAATCATGAAGCGTACCCATCCAGACTTTCGGCATGTCGTGGGAGACGTTTGAAGCAGTTCAATGACAAGTACTTCCACGAAAGTATTAAATGTATATGAAGGAAGTGGAGTTTATTAGGCTGGGAGCGAGAATAACATGGCTGTGTCCCAAAGACGAGGCGAAGTTCAGCGGAGTTATCGAGTTTTGCACCTCATTTGGTGGAGAATGAGGAACGTATGACTCGGATGTTTACGAGAGGTTTGAAACCCGGCGTACGTCGAGAACTCATTTCTCATAAATTTTCTCTCTATTCGGATGTTGTTAATGAGGCTCGATTGTTAGAGCGAGATAATGAGTACGCTCAACCGAGAGACCATAACTGAGATTATCCGAAGATAGCGATCATCGAATAACGATAACCAATGGAGAAAGAAGAATCTGAGACAAAGCGGTAACCACTCTGGTGGTAATCGTGGCCATGAAAATAGAAGCGAGTCGGGAGGAGATTTTAAAAGAGGAGATTCAACAACGACCATGTGAAGGCGTCGGCGCCCGATGATAAGCCGGTTCCAAGGGAGGAGAAAGACCATCGATTCGTATGTTACAAATCTTGGGAAAGAGGGACATATCATTGGCGCCCTAACAGTTTAAGGTATGCTATAATTGTGGAAAAGAAGGACATATAAGCTCGAGATTATGCGATATCGAAACCCGATCCAATGAGAATGGTGACTCAAAAGGATGTCCCGGAAAAGTCAAAGACAACGATTCTGGAAGAGCGCGTTTGTTGTGGCGGGTCAAAATCGAGAGAACCCGAGCGAAGTTAGCACGGGTTAGTTAATTATAAATTCTTGCGAAGTTTATACCTTACTGAATCTGGGTTCTACCCATTCTTTTATCTCTCTTGCTTGCGCTCAGCGTTTGAACTTGACTACGGAGAAATTAGACTTTGACCTATTTATGGAGACTCTGTTAGGAGAAACTTTCATTACATCCGTTGTTTAGAAATCTTGCTTGATTCGAGTTGGCACTATCACATTACACAGTAACCTTATTTCTATAGAGATATTTGTTTTTGATGTGATTTTAAGGTTAACTACTCATCATGCCAAATTGATTGCTTTTGTAAGGTTGTTAGTTTTCATATTCCTAAGCAACACATTATTCAATTCAAGCAATCAAACCATTGTAGTCAAACATTTTCATATCAAGCCATGAAGTCATTCGTTTATTACGGATGTCAAGTTTTCTTAGTCCATGTTATGGATTTGAATAATATTTCTGTTGTTATTGATTTTTCTGATGTATTTCTGAAGAATTTCTTGGCTTACTCCCAAAGATGATATTAAATTTTGTATCGACTTTGAACCCGGACAAAAACTCATTTCTAAAATCTCATATCGAATGGCTCTATTGAACTTGAGAGTTAAAAATTCAACTATAAATTTGGTACTGAGAGCCTTTATCTGTGACTTCCTTTGTGGAATGCAAAGAAGCGAGAATCTCCGTAGGGGACACCATATTAAATGCGATAGTAAAGCGATAGGTGTCATTGTAACGTCTTATCCAAGGTTGGGATATGAGTCACGATTGAGAACAACCTAAGTCGATAATCGAAATCGCGTAGCTTTCTGAAGCTTAGTTGGTTATTATCGGAGATTCGTTGAAGGATATTCTCGAATCGCTATTCCATTAACGCAATGACTCGTAGAGATACAAAATTCAAATGGAGCAAGGAATGTGGGAAGAGCTTGAAGAACTCGAGAGGAGACTCATTTCAAAGACATGTTACGACCATGCTATCTGGAAAAGCGAACGTGGTAGGACGTGTTGAGTAGAAGATCGTATACAAATCTGAAAATGCGATATTATCAAAGACTCATTTCATTATAATTTACAAATAATAGAGATGGAGATGAAAACTCTAGTTACCCACGTGATGATATCTGAGTATAATCGACTTTAATCGATAAAGTTAAAGTTTATCAAGCTACACACCCGGAGTGATGAATTTGAAGAAGGAGGTGCAAGAAGTTGTTATTTCAAAAGCGAGAGAATCGGTGAGGTGAGGAAAGCTCAAACCTTCGATTTATTAATCCATTTGAAATTCTCGATCGAATAGGAACTGTGGCCTATAGACTCGTTTTACCGCCAAGTATGACGCGTGTTCATAACGTTTTTCACGTATCGATGTTACGTAAATATGTGGACGACCCGAACTACGTCATTGAGTTAGAATCGGACGAGATAGCTGAAGACTTAACGTATGAAGAGGTACCTGTCAAGATTTTGGATAGGAAGGAGCATGTCCTACGTACGAAGGTCATACCACAAGTTAAAGTTTTGTGGAGAAACCATACTATTGAGGAAATGACCTGGGAGTTAGAAACGGAAATGAAAGCGAGGTATTCTCATCTTTTGAAACACTGTGTATGCGTCGTCAATTTCGAGGACAAAATTTCATAAGGAGGAGGTTGTAAGACTCCAAATTATTAATAAATGAAATTTATTTTCCTCTATTTATTATTTTGAAATAGTAAGGGTTGATTTGATTAATGTGGATAGTTATGGGTAAAATCGCAAATATTTGAATAAGCAAGTGGTTATAAAATATTCATTATTGTCGGGGAATATTAGTTTGGTCGTGGAATATTAAATGCTTGTCGGGAATATTAAATGCTGACAGTAGCCTCTTTTTTGGGCCCCATAACGGAAAGCGATTGGATGAAGAAAACGACAAATATAAGTTGTTTATAAATAACGGCGTAGTTATTCACAATTATCTTTGTTGGAATACCCTTGGTTAAAACACACTAATCTGGCGTTGTTGAGCGATAGCACAGGTATTGCACCAATTATTGATTCTTACATAAGAAGGCACTACTCAATAATTGTTACGATAATTCTTGTTCGATATTTTTATTTTATTGATTCAATAATTGTTGCGTTGATATTTTATATTCTTGTTGTTTGATAATTGTCATCACACAATATTTTTCCATTATCGAAGCAATAATTCATATTATCTGAATAATATTATTAGATAACATTATTGTCAATGTCTAGAAAGTTACATCTAAGGAGAGGTTTGGTCACCTAATTGCGCGCTAGCGATGAGAAGAAATTCTTATTGGAAAGCCCCTCTTTCTGAGAACGCACAGGTTGTCGATATTGTGATTACGTAATATTATTTGTGAATAATTAATTATTGATTCATATGATGAGGAAAATATTGATTTTATGTGGATATAGATGGAGAAAATTTTTAAAATGACAATTGTTGAAAATTAATATTTTATCTTTTTCTGATAAAATAATTCATTTAAATATATTATTTTAATAATATATTAACGGTGATATTTTTACAACGAATGTGGGATATATGAGTATACGAGGAGGAAGAGTATTTTTGTTGCAATAAATGATTAACACATGTTTTGTGTGTCGGTGGACCCCATTTCTTTGACCGAATTTGATTATAACTTTATAAAATCGCTTGGTTTGAGTATTTCGGTCAATTTTGTTTTGGAATTTGGAAAAATTTCTTCTGCAAAGTTGTAGAGAATTGAATTTCCTATAAAAAGTCATGAGATTGAATTTTCTGATAAAAGACCTATTTATTGTGAATTATTGAAGTTCGAAGTTAAAATAATTGATTTTTGGAAGTTTAAAATATTTTAATTACAAAAACGTTTTTTCCATTTTTGAAACTCATTTAACATGTGCATGGTGGCTGAATTCAGATTCAAGATGTGGGCGTATGAATTTTGTTTATATATAATATTATTATATTCAATTTTACGCTTTGGTGTTCTAAGCGATTTCCTATAAATAGGGTGCTTAGGTTAGAATTGAAAATCACACCGAAATGAAGTTTTCTCTCTCTATATTATCGAGCGTATTCTTGTGAGTATTTTGAGTATACTTTGAGTATTGCTATACGATGCAAGTTCAAGTCATAGCATATATCCGGTGTTTCAACTAGAAGTACTGTCTTTCGAGGTAAGGGATGTTAGTTTCTTCTCAAATGATATTATTTCTTCAATATCATTATGCTGAAATATTGGTTGGAAATTTTTATCAAATTTGGAACTTTTTCATGTCGGGGTTACTATTCACGAGTTACTATTCATGAGTTACTATTCACGAGTTACTATTCACGAGCACTATTCACGAAGCGTGAAGATGTTTTTTGTGAAATTTCTATCTTTTGGTGTCGGAGATTCTACTATTCACGTGTCGGGCACTTTTCTAGTATCTGATCTTATTCACGAATACGGCCTTATTCAATAGAAAAATGAAAATTTTTCTTTTAAATCTAAAATATCTATTCGGATACTAGCTTTGATTGTATCCATGTTTTGATCATTCTTGAATTTTACTTGATATGATTATTTTATGAAGTATTTTTGAACTTCGGATTGTTTAAAAGTACGAATCCATAATACTTGTTCTTTTGTTTCACTTGGATTCGTTTTCTTTGAAATATTTTCATCATCCTCGGTCTAAATGATGATATTCTTGAATATCTTTGGCACATAGTGCAAAGATGAATGATTTCTTGATGAATATCTTTGGCCGTGGTGCAAAGATGAGCAGTGTTTAGATGAACATGACTGATGAATATCTTTGGCTGTGTAGTGCAAAGATGAATATTTGATTCCAAATATATATATTGATTGATGTTACAAGGATAAAATATCGACGATGAACTTTTAAATTCATATATAGAAGATAGTAGTTTGCATTCTCTACTTAACTCTTCTAATGAATTGTTGTTTTCATTGCATTGTTGATTTAAAATTTGTTGTCTATTGTATTCTATTAGATTTTTCCTGTTGAAGACTAACGATAATTTGTTGTATATTATCTTAGTCATAATATTCTTCTTGGGCTAGTTGAGTTCACCCTTTTCCTTGTTGTTCCATTTTTCTTCTCGGGGAGGCGAGAATGTAGCGAGTACTTAGTGGGTATGGAATGAAGGTTCTAGAGAGAGTTGTTTAGTAGTCCTCACCATTTTGTAAAATAATGTATCAATAATTATGATGGGGATTTATTTACGTGTGGATATTGTCTAGATGGCAATATCGTATTTAAACTCACATTTATATGTTGTAATAATAAAGTTGTAGTTATTTACATACCATGTATTTGGCGACTCAGAATGGGTTGGATGGAATGGACCTATTTTGGGGGCATCACAGTTGGTATCAGAGCTTAGGATATGATCTCTGGCGGAGATCGGGGAATAGAACTAGGAGGGGAGAGCGAGTAAATCCTTCGCTAGTATGTCCTACCTAAGCTTATTTGTTAGTTGGTCAAGTATATAGGGATATTATGTGATATTTTGATTTCCTTAATTCACCCTTGTTTTATGGCGATGTTTGAGAATGTCGATTGAGAATATTAACAGTGGAGTAAATGAGATCGTGGAGATGCTGTATTTACTACCAGGAGGAGAACATGCACAAAGGTAGCAATGTACCTCCTGTGAACAACACCACTGAGCAAATGATGAACAAGGGGATGTTTAGAAGCTTTTTGTAGTTCATGCAAAATCAGACGAGGGAGACTCGTGTTCAAAATACATGAGGAAATGATAGCAATTCACGGGTGGTCACAATGACCAAGCGATTCAAAGAGTTGGGACCACGAATTACAGGGGAAAGCGGATCCGATTAAAGCGAGACGTGGGTCAAACAAATTATCAAGATATTCGATGTCTTGGGATGCACGAGAGAACGAGAAAGTTCCATTCGCTACTTTTATGTTAAAATGGCGAGGCGATTCTTGGTGGGAATCACGTGAAGCGTACCCATCCAAATTACACACTCGGCATGTTATGGGAGGAGACGTTTGAAAATAGTTCAATGACAAGTACTTCCACGAAAGTATTCAAGTATATGAAGGAAGTGGAGTTTATTAGGCGGAGCGAGAATAACATGATGTGTCCCGATGACGAGGCGAAGTTCATGAGTTATCGAGTTTGCACCTCATTTGGTGGAGAATGAGGAACGTATGACGCGGATGTTTACGAGAGGTTTGAAACCCGGCATACGTCGATAACTCATTTCTCATAAATTTTCTCTCTATTCGGATGTTGTCAGCGAGGGCTCGGTTGTTAGGCGAGATAATGAGTAATGCGTTCAACCGAGAGACCATAACCGAGGATTATCCGAAGATAGCGATCATCGAATAACGATAACCAACGGAGAAAGAAGAATACGAACAAAGCGGTAACCACTCTGGTGGTAATCGTGGCCATGAAAATAGAAGCGAGTCGGGAGGAGATTTTAAAAAGAGAGATTCAACAACGACCATGTGAAGACGTCGGCGCCCATGAAGCCCGGTTCCAAGGGAGGAGAAAGACCATAGGTCGTATGTTACAAATCTTGGGAAGAGGACATATCATTGAAACGCCTACAGTTTAAGGTATGCTATAATTGTGGAAAAGAAGGACATATCGCTCGAGATTATGCGATATCGAAACCGATCCAATGGAATGGTGACTCAAAAGGATGTCCCGAAAAGTCAAAGACAACGATTCTGGAAGAAGCGTTTGTTGTGACTGGGTCAAAATGCGAGGAACCCGAACGAAGTTAGCACGGGTTAGTTAATTATAAATTCTTGCGAAGTTTATACCTTACTAGAATCTGGGATTCTACCCATTCTTTTATCTCTCTTGCTTGCGCTCAACGTTTGAACTTGACTACGGAGAAATTAGACTTTGACCTATTTATGGAGACTCTGTTAGGAGAAACTTTCATTACATCCGTTGTTTAGAAATCTTGCTTGATTCAGTTTGGCACTATCACATTACTCATTAACCTTATTTCTATAGAGATATTTGTTTTTGATGTGATTTTAAGGTTAACTACTCATCATGCCAAATTGATTGCTTTTGTAAGGTTGTTAGTTTTCATATTCCTAAGCAACCTGTTATTCGAATTCAAGCAATCAAACCATTGTAGTCAAACATTTTCATATCAAGCCATGAAGTCATTCGTTTATTACGGATGTCAAGTTTTCTTAGTCCATGTTATGGATTTGAATAATATTCCTGTTGTTATTGATTTTTCCTGATGTATTTCCTGAAGAATTTCTTGGCTTACTCCCAAAGACTGATATTAAATTTTGTATCGACTTTGAACCCGGTACAAAACTCATTTCTAAAATCTCATATCGAATGGCTCTATTGAACTTGAGGAGTTAAAATTCAACTATAGAATTTGGTACAGAGCCTTTATCTGGTGACTTCCTTTGTGGAATGCACCAAGCCGAGAATCTCCGTAGGGGGACACCATATTCGTGCGATAGTAAAGCGATAGGTGTCATTGTAACGTCTTATCCAAGGTTGGGATATGAGTCACGATTGAGAACAACCTAAGTCGATAATCGAAATGCGTAGCTTTCAGGCTTAGTTGGTTATTATCGGAGATTCGTTGAAGGATATTCTCGAATCGCTATTCCATTAACGCAAATTGACTTCGTAGAGATACAAAATTCAAATGGAGCAAGGAATGTGGGAAGAGCTTGAAGAACTCGAGAGGAGACTCATTTCAAAGACATGTTACGACCATGCTATCTGGAAAAGCGAACGTGGTAGGCGGCGTGTTGAGTAGAAGATCGTATCAAGTACGAGTACGATATTGTCAAAGACTCATTTCGTATAATTCTGAAATAATAGAGATGGAGATGAAAACTCTAGTTACCCACGTGATGATATCTGAGTATAATCGACTTTAATCGATAAAGTTAAAGTTTATTCAAGCTACACACCGAGCTAATGAATTTGAAGAAGGAGGTGCAAGAAGTTGTTATTTCAAAAGCGAGAGAATCGGTGAGGTGAGGAAAGCTCAAACCTTCGATTTATTAATCCATTTGAAATTCTCGATCGAATAGGAACCGTGGCCTATAGACTGCTTTTCCGCCAAGTATGACGCGTGTTCATAACGTTTTTCACGTATCGATGTTACGTAAATATGTGGACGACCAACTCGTCATTGAGTTAGAATCGGACGAGATAGCCAAGACTTAACGTATGAAGAGGTACTGTCAAGATTTTGGATAGGAAGGAGCATGTCCTACGTCTGAAGGTCATACCACAAGTTAAAGTTTTGTGGAGAAACCATGCTATTGAGGAAATGACACGGGAGTTAGAAGCGGAAATGAAAGTGAGGTATTCTCATCTTTTGAAACACACAGTGTAATGCGTCGTCAATTTCGAGGATGAAATTTCATAAGGAGGGAGGTTGTAAGACCCCAAAATTATTAATAAATGAAATTTATTTTCCTCTATTTATTATTTTGAAATAGTAAGGGTTGATTTGATTAATGTGGATAGTTATGTGTAAAATCATAAAATATTTGAATAAGCAGTGGTTATAAAATATTCATTATTATTAGGGAATATTCGTTTGGTCGTGGAATATTAAATCGTCAGGAAATATTAAATGCGACGGTAGCGATCTTTTGTGGGCCCCATAACGGAAAGCGATTGGATGAAGAAAGCGACAAATATAAGTTGTTTATAAATAACAGGCGTAGTTATTACTGGATTAATCTTGTTGGAATACCCGGTGGTTAAAACACACTAATCGCGTTGTTGAACAAGTGCTTACCAGGTATTGCACCAATTATTGATTCTTACGTAAGAAGGCACTACTCAATAATTGTTACGATAATTACTGCTCGATATTTTATTTTATTGATTCAATAATTGTTGCGTTGATATTTTATATTCTTTGTTTTTGATAATTGTCATCACACAAGATTTTCCATTATCGAAGCAATAATTCATATTATCCTAATAATATTATTAGATAACATTATTGGCAATGTCTAGAAAGTTACATCTAAGGAGAGGTTTGGTCACCTAATTGCGGCGCCAAGAAGAAGAAATTCTTATTGAAAGCCCCTCTTTCTGAACCACTGGTTATCGATATTGTGATTACGTAATATTATTTGTGAATAATTAATTATTGATTCATATGATGAGGAAAATATTGATTTTATGTGGATATAGATGGAGAAAATTTTAAAATGACAATTGTTGAAAATTAATATTTTATCTTTTTACGATAAAATAATTCATTTAAATATATTATTTTAATAATATATTAACGGTGATATTTTTACAAACGAATGTGGGATATATGAGTATACGAGGAGGAAGAGTATTTTTGTTGCAATAAATGATTAACACATGTTTTGTGTGTGGTGGACCCCATTTCTTGATGAAATTTGATTATAGCACATTGTAAAATCGCCTGCTTGAGTATTTGGTCAATTTCTGTTTGGAATTTGGAAAAACTTTCTTCCGCAAAGTTGTAGAGAATTAAATTTCCTATAAAAAGTCGCGAGATTCAATTTTCTGATAAAAGACCTATTTATTGTGAATTATTGAAGTTCAAGTTCAAAATAATTGATTTTGGAAGTTTAAAATATTTTTAATTACAAAAACGTTTTTTCCATTTTTGAAACTCATTTAACATGTGCATGGTGGCTGAATTCAGATTCAAGATGTGGGCGTATGAATTTTGTTTATATATAATATTATTATATTCAATTTTCCGCTTTGGTGTTACTAAGCGATTTCCTATAAATAGGGTCTTGGGTTAGAATTGAAAATCACACCAGAAACTGAAGTTTTCTCTCTCTATATTATCGAGCTTATTCTTGTGAGTATTTTGAGTATACTTTGAGTTTTGCTATACGGTGCAAGTTCAAGTCATAGCCTATATCTGGTGTTTCAACTAGAAGTACTGTCTTTCGAGGTAAGGGATGTTAGTTTCTTCTCAAATGATATTATTTCTTCAATATCATTATGCTGAAATATTGGTTGGAAATTTTTATCAAATTTGGAACTTTTTCATGTCGGGATTACTATTCATGAGTTACTATTCACGAGTTACTATTCACGAGTTACTATTCACGAGCACTATTCACGAAGCGTGAAGATGTTTTTTGTGAAATTTCTATCTTTTGGTGTCGGAGTTACTATTCACGTATACGGCACTATTCACGAATACGGCACTATTCACCGAAAAATGAAAAAAAAAAATTTCGTCTAAAATATCTATTCTGGATACTAGCTTTGATTGTATCCATGTTTTGATCATTCTTGAATTTTACTTCAGTATGATTATTTATGAAGTATTTTTGAACTCGGATCGTTTAAAGTACGAATCCATAATACTTGTTCTTTTGTTTCACTGGATTCGTTTTCTTTGAAATATTTTTCATCATCCTCAATCCTAAATGATGATATTCTTTGAATATCTTTGGCACATGTAGTGCAAAGATGAATGATTTCTTGATGAATATCTTTGGCCCGTAGTGCAAAGATGAACAGTGTTTAGATGAACATGATTGATCGATGAATATCTTTGGCTGTAGTGCAAAGATGAATATTTGATTCAAATATATATTGATTGATGTTCTGAGGATAAAATATCGACGATGAACTTTTAAATTCATATATAGAAGATAGTAGTTTGCATTCTCTACTTAACTCTTCTAATGAATTGTTGTTTCATTGCATTTGTTGATTTAAAATTTGTTGTCTATTGTATTCTATTAGATTTTTCCTGTTGAAGACTAACGATAATTTGTTGTATATTATCTTAGTCATAATATTCTTCTTTGGCTAGTTGAGCTCACCCTTTTCCTTGTTGTTCCATTTTTCTTCTCGGGAGGCGAGAATGTAATGAGTACTAGTCGGGTATGGAATGAAGGTTCTAGAGAGAGTTGTTTAGTAGTCCTCACCATTTTGTAAAATAATGTATCAATAATTATGATGGGGATTTATTTGCGTGTGGATATTGTCTAGATGGCAATATCTCGTATTTAAACTCACGATTTATATGTTGTAATAATAAAGTTGTAGTTATTTCTGTACCATGTATTTGGCGACTCAGAATGGGTTGGATGGAATGGACCTATTTTGGGGGCGTCACAGTCAAAGTATGGTTGACCATCGTGCCGGATGAAGATTTCTGGGAAACCTAGATCTTCAAGAACCGTTTCCTGATCCCTACTTTGACGGTTTAGATCTCTTTGAATTGTTGTTGTTATGATGATCTAAGGTTATATAAGTGTACACTGATATCTCCACTACAAATGTGAACCTAAATATCACACAAAACAAGCTTTGGATGCATGTTGAAAGAATTAAAAAGTAGTCACTTGGACTGTTCTTCATTTCTGGAAAATCCATAAATGAAGAACAACCTCTGACATGCTTTTGGGAGGCTTATAATGATCAGATCTGATATAATTTGGCTAGGGAATTAGTTTCTAGTTGTAGTATTACAGTCATACTACATCATCAACACCTTATCTAGCCCAGAAAAGCTTAGGATCATAGATCAACTGATGGTCAAACCACCTACCTCGAACAACGACATACTAATTCTCGGTTTGGCGAAACGAAATTCAAGAACACCTATAGCGGCAGTTACCTACGTAGCTATATAGACCCTTCAATGACACTTAATTTCGGAGAATGATTTATTTTAATAAATAAATAGAAAAAATAGTTTTTAATTATTGAAAATACAAAATAAATTTCTAAAAATTATTTTAAAGTCTGAAAAATTAGTTTTTAATTATTTTGAGTATATTTCATAAATATTTAATATTTTTTGAATATAAATGGTATTTAATTTATTTAATTATAATATTAAATAAATTATTTAAAAATGATTTTAATACATGAAAAATCATTTAAAATATATTATGGTATAAGAAAATATTTTAAGTTATTTTCAATAACTTGTGATATTTTATGATGAATTTCATTAATTAATTAATATTAATGGTAATGGATTTATTTAATAAATATATTAAATAAATTTTGGAAAATTAGATTTAATGCTTTAAAAAATCATATAAAAATGATTTAAGTGTTATAAAAATATTTTAAGTTATAAAATATAACTTTTGATATTTTTCATGAAAATATTAATATTTTAATATTAATATCAATTATCGGATAATAGATTTAAGTGTTTAAAAATCATATAAATCGATTTTAAGGTATTAAAATACTTTGAAATATTATAAATATATTATAATATTATGTTATGATTTTCATTAATATTAATATTAAATAAATATTAATGATGAGAGAATAATGTAGTATTTATATTATATAAATACGATATTAAGGATTAAAATTCATGATAAATGATATTAATTATCTGAAAAATTATTACAAGCCTATGAAAATTATTTTGATTAATAATAAAATTATCTAATATAATTGTTAAGTGTTTAGGCAGAGTTTAATTGAACTTAAACTCGATATTTGTCCGACTAGATCGTCACGATGTTAGAATTGTGTCAGTTTCAACTCAGACTGAAATAGTTTGACTTGATACGGAGTCTCATGTGTGTTGTAGACTGATAGGGTTATGTGTTATGTATTTAGGTTATTATGTGTGTGTGTGTATATATATATATATATATATATATATATATATATATATATAATAGTATTATATTGTGATGATATTATTCTAATATTGGAGATCTATATTACTAATATTAGGTCTTCGGATAAAGCGTTATAAATTGTGTAGCAGTAATCAACCAAACAGGCAAGTTTTTCTTAACTCTACTTTGAGTTGTTGTATTCAAATGTAATTGTGGTTAATCATTGCTGATTGTCATGCCTAAGAATTATAGAATTGTACTGCATACATATTAGTGTATAAGTCGTATGAAATCTTTGATCACCTTCATTACTGAGCTCAGGTCAGATATATATTTGTTCATGAACAATACTTGTTCAGTCAAAAGTTTGTTCATGCTAATTCACAACTATATTATTGAATTATAGCCAGCTTATTATTCAGACTCTTTCAATCATAGTATATCCTAAAATAAATTATACTTGCTGGGCAAACTTATGCTCACCCTTGCTATATCATGATAAAACATTGCAGATTAAGGTGAATTCTTCGGATACAAGGAAAGGTTAAAGACAGTTCCAGCTTTAAGATAATGTGTGCAGCTAAATTTGTATATGTATTGTATATCAATGTTGTTGTAAGTCAAATAAGTTATAAATTGTGTATAAGTTAAGGTTACTCGGCCTTGGGGAATAGTGTGTAATGTTTAATGTATAAACAATTTATGTTTATATCTTCCGCAATAGTATAGAATGATTGTACCAGATTTGTGGTGATTTGGGACCCAGATTTGGGGCTGTCACATGTCAGGCCTCTTAGATCTTAACATGTTAACTGTTTTAGATGTTAAGTGTATGGTGAGTATACTATGACATGAGTTGAGTAATATAGAAGTGAAATCAGAGTAAAAATAGGTAAGGATCATAAGTTATTTAAGGTCAAAACCTGTTGACCGTTCACAGAAAATTTTCTGGAAAAACCAAAATTTCAAGAACATGTCTAACAAGATATTTGACATCTTAGATCTGACAAGTGTGGTAGTTATAAGACCCCTAATGATATCATTTCTTTAGATTGAAGGATGGACTACATTTCTATAATAACCAAATGACCAGTACATCAACCGATTTAAAGTTATGATCGCTCAAAAGTAGGAACTCGAAACTGGAAACCTAGATTTCTGGGTAACTTAGAAAGTTTTAAAGCTATGTCTGACAGCCAGTGTGACCAACCTCAAATTCGATCTTCTGATGTTGTTATGAACTTTCTGAGGTTATGCTATTGTAGTATGACATACATATTACATGTTTTATACAATGGCACCTTTACCTAATACCTAAAATCCTTGTTATTAAGCCCTGAAATGGGAAGACCGACGTTTACCGAGTTTCTGGGCAACCAAGAAACTCAAGATCATGCTTTGATGCTCATTTTGACCAGCCATAAATTTCTGAAATGATGAAACTAGACCATAAACATGTTATATACTTATAGTGTTACATCAATACTACCATGTTGAACCTTTTTCAAACCAAAAACATTTGTCAGTAGCGAATTAAAGCCAGTCAAACCTGTCACCAGAGCGTTGACTTTCGTGTTCTTCAGTTGATGAAGAACACCATTAGCAACTTAATACATCACACACGAAGAACCCTTTAGCGACAAAGAATAATGAAAAAATATTAAAAATAATATTAATAAATAAGAATAAATACAAATTAATTATTATAAATTCATAATAAATTTCTAAAATATATTTTAAATTATAATAAATATTTTTATATATTTTGACATGAGATTTCATTAATATTGATTTTATTCAAATATTAATGATTATGAAATTATTTAATAATGCTAATAAATAAATTAATAAAAATAAAAATAATTCATTTTAAATAATAATAAATTATTTTAAAATAAAACTAATGGTTTAAAAACCATTATCAATATTAATAAATTATTTGAAAATTAATATTGATGGTTTAAAAATCAATATGAGTAATTATTAATAGTAATAATGATTTTAAAAAATCATTTTATTTAATAATAAATTAAGAAAATTATTATTAATTATTGAGAAGTTATTTTAAGCTTCTAAAAATTATAATAAATAAAAATTAACTTATTTAAAGTAATATTTAAACTTTTAAACAAAGTTTAATAGAAAAATAATTCGAAAAACTTTCCGAACAAGTTATAAAACAATGAATGGACTTCAAATACAGCCCGGACAATAATAGTTTGATTAGTTATCAGTTAAGATAATTTCTAATAATTGATATAATCATATTTAGGTTGTATAGACGACTTGAGTAACCTAGGATAACGATTCTCCGAAGAGGAAAGTTCTTCATATACATTTAATTTTGTATTAAATGTACTTGTTATACTGATGTGATATGAACTGATTTAAAAGTCCCTTGTTTAAAAGGGTTATGGCTTATTGTTCAAGCCACTACAAAAAAATAGGGCTTCAGCAACAACCGATTTTCGTTGCTAAAGGTGCCAAATTTTGTTTCTAAAGGGTTTTGGCAACGACTTTACTGTCGTTGCGTCTTTCGTTGCGTAATGAGCGTTGCTAATTGTTCCGCAATGAACGTATTTTTTTTTTGCCAAAAGTAATCCATTTTGCAATGAAATTTGGCTTTCGTATAGAGACATCGATCCTTTAGCAACCAAATGTATTGTTGCAGAATAATTAAAATGTCGTTGCTAAAAACTCCATTTCGTTGCAAAAGCCTGCTAATTGACAATGAAATGAACTCTTTTTTTTGCAACGACCATGCATTTTCGTTGCAAATGACACCATTTTGCAACGACATTTTTCGTTGCAGTAAATTATGAAAATTATTGCTTAAGCTTACTTTCGTTGCGGAATGTAAATTTTTTAGCAACAATTTTCCTTGCTAATTATATTATTTGACAACAACATTATGCTAAATCGGCAACGAAAATGTTTGTTGATGGTTATTTTTCAATAGCAACAAAAGTCGTCGATTAGCAACGACATTATATATTGTTGTTTCTTTATATGTGCAACGAAAGCTGATATGATTTGCAACGATAAAAAATATTTTCCTTTATTTTAGTATTAGCAACAATATTTTCTCCGTTATTATTAGGTAAATTTTTCGTTGCCAAATATTATATTTTTAATGCCATTAGCAACGAAAATTTGTTGCTAAATGTATAAAAAATTATTGCTATATTAAAACTTGTTCAATGCTTTGGTAACGAATTATATTGTTGCCAAATCAAAATTTAACATTCTTTTTGTGTACCTGGTTGGCTCAATGTCTCCATACAAAATAATGACAAAAATACAAAAAACTAAAATATTATTAACTTAATAAAATCATCCACTACATAATCATTCATTATCTTTACAATTAACCATCTAAAGCTACCACAGTTCTTCAATCAAAGTATATATCTACATATATAGAGAGAGTATACTTCATAATTTCGTCCCTTATCTTCCGTAAACGTAGCACATAAATTTGATGCCTAGTATTATAAGGCAGGTCGTAGAAGCAGCCTTCTTGCACATTTAAAAATAATAGCAAGTCAGAAAAATGAAACAAATAAGTCACCAGAGGCACTTAGTGCCAACATCAATACACAGAGACAATAGAGTTGCTACGTGGTACTAATGTACACCGTATTGCTCATAAGCAGAAAAAGACAAATATGCAATCACAATATCATTTGCTACAAATTCAAATAGAAAATGAACCTTCAGTGTGACTATATGATTGCTCTGTTACAAGAAAAAATTAGAATCTTAATCGGCCATTTCATGAATTAATAACAGCAATAAATGGCCATGATGGAAAAGCGATAATCTCAATGCACAATGGTTTCATATTGATCCTCAGGTTTGGTCCTAGTTTATTCCTTGAAGGACCAATCCTCAACCTTAAGGCCAACAAATTAACTGTAATAAGTGGGCTCTTATGATCAGAAACTTTCCTTATTTTTTGCAAACAATATGCATTCATTTAAGTATGACAATAATTGAGAAAACACTGAAGGAGACAAACAAGCGATGGTTTACCTTTTTAAGTAAATACGCAATATTTGCAGTTTGGGTTCACGTTTAGCATCAGAGTCGGTATCCTTGAATTGCATGTCTGCGAGCAATTGCTCAACATCATTATCATACTCAATCACAAATTCATGCCTTAGTATTGTAGCCACTAAACTCCGTCAAATAAGGCCCGTCATCCCCTAGAATCCTTAGCTTTTTCTCTCCAACACTCCTGTCCCTAGAATCCTTAGCTTTTTCTCTCCAACACTCCTGTCTGCTTGAGAATCTGACATCATACAGAAAATACACAAGCATTTGTCTTTAGAACTGATAAATACGATTTTACAAATATAAGAAAGAGAATTTATGGCATGTAAACAGCAAAGGAAAATGGCAATGCAAATTTAGTATGTGAAAACCAAAACAAAGTCAAAACATAATATAAAACCTGAAATTGACACTGCATCATGGTAATGTATATACCCTCATGCCAGGTGTGCAAAATTTTAAAGTCGTCAAGACCACACTAGGGTAGGCAACAAATTTGCAACCTTGCAGAGGATCCTCTGTCCAATGCACAAGTACAATGATTTATTCTTTTTGGGACAAACAACTCAATTATCCAATCCAATGAAATACTGCCTTCTCTCTAAATTATAAAATTAATATTAACCAGTCCAATAGGGATCTAAAATGGGCTTATATGAGTATGGCCATATGGTCAAGATACTATGCACGGTGAGATGCTCAATGAGATCTCCTGTTGTTATCCTAGGCTCATTCGACATCTATGATCCCCATTCCCACTACCAAATATGTAAATGATTAAATTTGGACAATCAGGCACATTCAACAATCGGATTCCAACATAGTTATGCATATGAATATAAAACACGGTATTAATATAACTGCAACAAGTTTTATCCTAAAAAAATATACAAAGTCAGTTAGCATTACCCTTCCCAATCACCATCATTAGATGAATCTTGTTAATTTATCTTATGTATCTTGTTGGACCACACCATAAAAGCTGGAGTCTACATAATAAGGCATATTTAACTATTCGAATTACCTATATGCTCACCATATTACTATATCTCCAGTAACATGATCTAGCCCCCAATTCAACGTCAGATATTTTAATCTTTTGATAATTTATTTATCCTGGCCAAATTTCTAGTGAACTCAAGACTATGTCTAGCCTGTAACTAATTTGTGACCTAAATATCTCTTTCATCAGTCAAAACTCTTCTTTTATAAATAAGTGTCACAGATTTTTTATTTTCCAGAAGAATAACTTCAAACTAACTTGGTTGACACAATCTAAAATTGCCTTTAACTAAAACCACCTCTAATTTCTCAAATGGTTCTTTTATGACTGTAACTTGGCTAGTTGGCTCTCACACTAAATTTTCCAAATCGTGCGAGATGAAATAGCTTGTGAGCCCATGTATCTAAAATTAAAGTTTAACTACACTCGAACTGTACACATAATAATTTTTCTATGAAAGAACATATCAGACCACAAAAACATGGCTAGTCTTAGATATGCTTAGAATTTCTTAATTAAGCAACATAAGACTACAAAACATGGATAACTTTATATCAGTCTTGTAGCACTGTTGGAAAATAGCTCGTTTAATTCTTCAATCATATCACATTCTGAAGCACCAATGAGCCCCCATCTCTCTTCTACATTATGTTTTTTTTCCATCATTTACATGTGTCCCCTTCTCATACAGAAAAGGAATTATACAAACAGGTCAGAAATTAATCAACTATTTAGCAATATATGCCATTTCAAGTTTGTTAATTATCTTAAATTATCTTAAATTCTACATTCTGTTCAATAACAGAGACACTAGGCAGCCGACCTCTTCTGAAAGGCAGACTTCTAATAAACTTGCCTGCCAAACTATACAAACTAATCATAAAAGGAGCAGCAAACTCTATTTAATTACTTAACCTGAAATAACTTAGGAACATATAGAATAAACCAACAGGCAGGAAAATAAATGTTATGGAGCTGAGGTTAAGGTTCAAAACAGAACCTTTTTATATCAGGACATCCCATGGCAGCAAAGTTTGGTCCTACTGTCCTGCATCCTTTTGTGAAACATTTGAGATTCACATGGCCCGAATAGAAGAAAGCAGCAACCAAGTATATTAGTCATGTCAATGGCTGATAATAAGCTGTACGTCCTATTTGTAGCTAATTTGATGCTGTTATTGCTTCATTTCCTATACCAAGACAAAGAAGGCAGATGATGTACATTCATCATGTACGTACTTTCATCTAACCCTGTACATATCAGCCGTTAACTCGAGGCTCTACATGTAGCTGCTCACATACGCTGCCCACTCATCCTGTACTTCATCAATTTGTTCTTGTGTGTACGTTAATCCATTTGCCTTATCCCACTGAAATAAAAGAACAAATTTAGGTATACATAATAATCATATTCTAAAAGTTTAATAAATTTTTATACTAATGTTTATTAATACAATTACACAGTTTATTACCAAACAAATGCCACTAGAATTTTCCATGTTCATATTTTTTACTTTCTGCTCATATAGACAGAAAATCTATACATCCCAATATTTGATCCGTACAACTAGCCATTTTTAAGAGTGGGTAACATTACCATCCAATCAACATCCACAAAGGAGAAGTATGTACAAACCTGTTCACGTTTCTGTTCATCCAAATTTGGAGGTGCTAAGCTAGTTCGAGCAGGTATCTGCAAACATAAGACAAATTGAATCCTGTTATTAGGAACAAAAGTTAATGGACTAGAACTTATTGAGCTCCATGCAATTGACAAAAGCTTACAACATAGACTACACATGCGCAATAGAGTTCTTAAAATCCTCCCCTCAAATCACAGAGTAATAGGATCATGTAATCCTCACAAACCAATGCCCACGAAAATAATTCTAATAGTTGTATTAAAAAAATAGAAAATATTACAAATTTGCAACCTGCTTCAATCTTTTTTAGTAATCTCTATGTTCAGCATAATACCACCAGTATAACATTCAAATTCTCACAAGAGCATCTCAACAGAACCAACCAAAAAAATGAAGGCACTGAGTTTGAAATAACCACTAACCCCGAGTTTGTTTCACCCATTAAATAGAAGAGTGATCAGTTATCTCAAAATTGATGATGTTATCTTGTCATAAAAATAATTAGATAAGGATCTCAGTTATACTTGTTGGAACTGTCATCATAATGAGTTGAAAAATTCACCTCAAAGAATATGCCAAAGAGATTTTCCAGTATCTTCCTTGAAGACGCTACGCTTTTGAAGCATTTATAAATAATTGTGCAGTCTGGTCTGCATCAACCGTAATTCCAGAACATTGATAGAAAGCACACAACCCAATGAGAATACAAAGTAGAACACTGCAAGGGGCACGACTGCTAGAACCCATCTCTTTCTCACAGCATTCAGTAATTCCGCAGGCTATAAAAGCACAAAGGATTAAGCTAATTTTCAGTTACATTTT
Organism: Panax quinquefolius; assembly: GCA_020205615.1. Taxonomy (NCBI): domain Eukaryota; kingdom Viridiplantae; phylum Streptophyta; class Magnoliopsida; order Apiales; family Araliaceae; genus Panax; species Panax quinquefolius. The sequence continues at coordinate 62,549,007 of CM035158.1, forward strand.
GATCAAATCTTGAAAAAGTAGTAAAGAATAAACAGAACCACAACAACCTAAGTCATAAGCATTATGGACACTATTAGATGGTTGGGCAACTTGCGAGGTCGATGCCAGAATGGTAAATTGCCCAGGCTAATAAATTTAACTAGATAGTAGCCGTTATACTCAACATGTTGACAAATAGAAACAGTTAAATGAGCAAAGAAGTGAAATACAGGAAATTACTGAAGAACTTCAATTACACTCAAAGTGCAAAAGGTTGCATTGTCCCTGTGCCCTATGGCTTGAAAATGGGTTACTTCAATGAAAAGAATGAAAAATGGGGGGTGTCAAAAATCAAAACTGTGAATTAATAAATAATTACACAATGAAATATTGAATATGTTCATGATCACATTCATTAAAATAAAATAAATAATTACACACCATATATAATTTATACTAATACTATATATAGAGAAAGAGACAACAAGAACAGAGCCGGATGGGACTGAAGGAATAATTTGGATACTAAGCAATGAAAAAAAATGCAATTAAAAGAGCATATTGTTCAAAATTCACATATTGAGATTAGTGATCAAAGTGAAGCATTTGAACAAACATTGAGTTCACTGGTCAAGAAACAAACTCGGGGTTATCTCAAAATTGATGATGCTATCTTTGACACTCTGATCAACCCCTGTACACAAACAATTTTTTGTTATGTGATTGAAATTAGTTCTTTTGCTTTACCAAATTTTCATTCCTTTCAACCTTCAAACTTAAACAATTATCTCAAATTTGGTGGGCCCTTGAAATTTTCAGTGTCCAGTGTACCTAATACCACTTGGACTAATAACTGGCTGTGGTAGGTTACAACAGACCTGAATATCTTGTTACATACACTTCTAGTTTTACTAGCAGTTCACAAAAGAAACCAAAAAAACTAAAATACAGAAAGTAAAAAAAATGTACCACTTATTTTTTTTAAAATGTCTAAACCCAGTCCAGGTCAATTTCAAAGAATGTTGGGATATCTGGTAGCTCAAGTATTTCTTATATATATATGGACTATCTTTCAAATGCTTGAAAAGCCAATTCTGAAGGCAGCGTGCAGCACAATCAGTAAGATTGAAGCTTAAAATTTTCTAAGATGCAAGAAATCTTTTAAAGCTCCCTCTCACGAGATATAGTGGGAATAAATGTGAAAAGAATTCACATTTGAGAACAAAAACTCCATGGAGATAAACAGTAAGTTTCAAAAATATAGGTGTCCTCAAGTTAGACAAGTAGAAGCTATTACTTACCATAAAAATTTCAACAGTCACCACATATCAATTGATATGGATTTAAATATCCATGAGAGCCAAAATCTTTTGGGCGGGAAGAAAAACTGAAAAAGACAGAAAGAAGAAATGCCATCATTGCATAGACAAACAACTTACCTTCATATCAGGCTGGGTGTTAAATAAATGAAGCATAGCTAGTTCAACAGATATAGTCTTTCCACTTCCAGTTGGGGCTCCTAAGAGAACATTGTTCTCTGTGTGATAGAGCACATGAAAAGACTGCCAAGATCCATTGAAGTTTGAGTCACAAACTATTACATGGTCAAATCAAGCTGACCATGATATAGAAAATCAAGAATGATAACTCAGGCAAAAGTCTTTGAACATAAACCTGGGTTTGAATAGGATTGAAGTGTTAACAACTGTACAGGCTTCATAAGCTCTGTTCCCAAGCGCAGTCACGGGGAGAGGTTTCAAATCTAGAAGTTCAATGTGGGAGGTATAACCCTGAAATTCAATATTGTCTTCATATGAGATAATCCTAAAAATGCAAGATGTATAAATGAGTATACATAACAAGTAAATGCATAACAGAATGTGTTCAACCTAAAAATGCACACACCTGATTGACTTGATCAAGCTTGCTAATAATATTGAGGTGTACATCAGGAATTTCATCCTTTAGAAGTGAAAGAAATATTGGAAGAAGTTGTTCTATTGTAACGTCCTGCATTAAAAACTAGATAGATTCAAGACTCAACTTGCAGAAATCATAACTAAACAAAATTTACCTACAGAAGGCATTGAAGACCGTCATACTATGCTGATTATAACTACTATAAAACCATGTGTTCCTAGATGAGCAGAAAACCAGACAAATTTCAAATACAAATAAGAAATTACTTCCAACATAATTATGTACTCCAGATTTGATAAACTTCAAACTTTAAACTTAACTACGAGCCCATCTAAATCAAGCTTAACTGTTGTTTCTGCAGCTTGCTTAAACTGAAACCCAAGTTTGTGCAATATTAGTGACTAAATCTAAAAATCCAAATAAATAGTATGACTCAACCATAAGAATATATTCCTAAATCCTAATAATCACAAAATAGCATTAAATTTCCCAATAAACCAAAAAAGGAACCTGTTCAGGGGTTTCAATCTTATCCCTGCCACTGCAGCTCTTACACGGATTAATGTAAATATAGATCGAAAACCTAAAGGCTAAAATTACCTGCTCAAAGAAACCAAATAAGAGGAGTAATCTAGCAGATTGAACAAGAAATCAATCAGCGGAACTAAAATTAAGATCCTGCAGAAGAGAAACCCGAAATCGGGGAGAATCGAAAAAACCCCAAATCAGGTGTACACAAAACATACAGATTCACATATTTAATTAAGAGATTGGGAGAAACAAAGTACCATATTAGGACTTGTAACAAACAAAGGTCGGATGAGACAGTTGATTCTTATGGAGGATTAGCAGATACCGAAAACCATCGATTTTTGTTTTTCTTCAAAATAGATGAGAATAACTATTCTCGAACTATTGTAGACATTACACAATAATTGGTGATTATTATTCAAACAAACACCTGTAGAAAGTGCAGAATTCATGAACCAAGTCGGCAATGTATCAAATATTATAAGAAAAAAAATGCATAGCCATAAATGGCACGAATTAAAGCATAAATTTTTTCAATAAATTATCATCGAAACCTAATATAGGAATTTGAACATGTAGGGGAGAGAATCGCCTCATGAAAAAGAAATTGAGAACGCACGGGGACTGAAATCAGTTATGGCCGAGGATGGAAGATTGCTGATCGTCTCGTCGGAGATCAGACGAGTGTTTTTTGCTCCGAGAATGGAGTAGGTTTTTGAGAAGGATTTAGCGTGGCGCTTCTTTTATTTTTTAACCGATCTTTTCTCCTTTTGGCTTTTTTTTTATAAAGTTATAATAATAATTAAATTAACCAAAATATATAAATTTGACTTTTAAGGATGATCAAAATTCAAAATTATTTACTCAAATTTTGTTATTTGTACTACCCATGTAAAAATGAAAACCATGTTTTTATTGATTTGATTCATAAGAAAAAGGATCTTTAAGAGTTAATTTAAAAGAGTGTATATTAAGATTTATATATGATGAAATTAGATCATATTTTTATGATTTTTAATAATTATTTAAAAATATTTTAATTTTAATATTAATAATAATCTTGTAATTTATAATAGTATGAGTATTTTCTTTTAAACCGAATTTGAAAAGAAAATGTGTAGGATAAAATTATTACTTATAAAATGAGGTTCATTTTATTAGTTATTAGTCCACGTAAAATATCCGTTTGTAATATTCTTATAAAGTAATTAATATATAACAATGATAAACAATAGTTATAGGCTGAAAATCATATTTTATATATCACCAAATATATTCAAACATAATTATTTTCATATTTTGAGATTTATTATTTTAAAATTATTATGTCAATTTATATATTTTAAATTAACATGTTTGAATTGAGGGAGTGCTACATCTCGTTAGTCGATTAATACTCTTGTTGTTTTATGTTGTTTTATGAAAATAAGAAAAATAATATATATTACTCTCTTCATCTTATAATATATAATATTTGATTGATGTAAACAATAGACAAATAACTGATGTAAAACAAAAGGCTAGAAGACAGAGGATCACATGATAATATTATTCTTTAACCATACAACTTTTATATAGGCTAATACATAACTGATAACATGAAAATAGGCACTACCCAATAAACTCCTATCAGTACTCAACGTTCACAAAAGAAACTCCTACCACTTCCCAACATTCACAAAATAAACTCCTACCACTAATTGACAATCCTTAAGACTAGGATAACTCAAAACATGCAAATTACTTATTTTCTCAACAATATTTTAGATAATTTTATATTATTGTAAACGCGGCAACTAAAAATAAAGAGGGATTTGGAGGGGGGAAATTTATCTCCTTATTAGATGATCGAAGGATGTTATTGGTTTGATCTTTTAATTGATGGCCTTGAAGTGATATTGACTTTTGACTAATCCAAAATTTGAATGAACGACCACAAAATGACAAATGCTCTAGATTATATCTATATTCCTTAATTAAGTATATGATATATGTATAATTTTAATGTGTCTAAATATCTTAGTATTAGATTTATATTATTTGTTCAGAAGTAGATAAGGATAATCAAGGTAATAAAATCATTTAAAGTGAAGGGTTAAAATCATTTATTATTCATCATTCGTAGAAGGTATGTATGTATCTATATTATAAAGTCGACCACTTTTTAGACGGTTACTTTTAGTGTTAAGAATTAATTTGTGTAACTCTCATCACAAAAAATGCTCAATAACTCCATCAATACTATTGATATTACTTATCCAAATACTTAAATTATATCATTCAGGTTATTAAGTAAACGCGTATGATTTGTACCTCTATATAATTCTAAAAATATTTATGTATATATGTATACCAAATATAGTTTATAATTTTAAAATTTAGTTAATGTAATTAAAATGATTAACATGTACCTTTAATAGAATATATACTTAAAATTTTAAAATTTATTTTATATTAATTTAATATCTATCTTTAAAATTAGAAATATATTCAATTAAGTATTCTTATTTGAAATTTGTATTGAATAACTTTATATATATATATAACCTTATTAACTACATACAATTTAGTTTTAATCTTATGTAAAATTTCATTTGTTCATATTTAAAATATCGTTAAATTAATTAAAATTTTCATTCCGTAAACTTTTTGAAGAGTTACACAGTATATTATAAGGGTAAAATGCAAAGTTGACTACTGAACTTTAGGAGTTTTTGGGTTTTGAGACCTTTTCTTTTGTCAACGCAAATTGAGCCCTTTTCTATTAAAAAAATTTGGACTTCGAGCCCCAGGCGCCACATGTGCGTTGACCTGCGTACGTGGCTCCTACGTGGCGTGGGCATTTTTTATTTTATTTTACACGTGGACGAGCTGATATGTTGATACACAGATTCGAACCAAGACTTCCATTTGGAATATTAATCCAATGACCACTCAAGCACATAGGCCTAGTTGCTATTATTTTGCACGGATTAGTATTTATAATTGAACAAATCATTTCCCTCGAGATAAAATAGATCCCATTTCCTTAGATATGCTATGTACATACATAAATGTACATAACTAATTGCGTGATAATAATAATAATAATAATAACATAATAATAATAATTATTATTATTATTATGTTAATAAACAACTCAATTAATCTACCTCTGTCTCAGAGATGCTAGATTTTTGAATTATTATCCAAGCATAATAGGTGCTATGGAAGCCAGTCTGCACAATGGTCCTATCCATTTTAATTGCTTTCCTGACTTCACACTTAGTCTAAGTGATCAACACCTATTAAAAGCTTTAACATTAAATATTAAAACATCAGGAGAAATTACACAAATGATTGAAGGTTCTCAACCAATTGCTCTAATCTATAGAATTTATTATAAGACCATGAAGACTAATTTGAATGTCCATGCTCTTAATAAAAGCCCTAAAGATCACACTGTATTAATTCAAAGTTCAACCAGTGATGCTAATATCCAAATCCCTAGAACAATTCTATGGAAAGATATTACGTTACCCAGTCAATGGATTTTACCAAATGAAATACCACAGCAGCCTGTAGTAAACAACGTAGTGAACATTGAAAACATAAGGCAATTTTTCTGGAACTGCCAAAGTTAGCTTTGAACGCTCTAGAAGACCGATTATTATAGAGGACTATTACGGTTCTTCACTCTTCATGGATCTCGCCTGAAGAGATTCTCAAGTCCTTAGTAACCCTTCTATAAGAGACATTAAGTTAAAAGGAATTTTAAATCAAGATCAAGCAAGTCATCCTTGTTATTCTTGTCACCCTCGAATTATCCAAATAAGAAGAAAGCTCTTCTTCTCCGACTCCTTCTGAGCTTCCAACTCAGTCTGATTTTGATGTTCCAATTAATAATCAATTAAGAGTCATTAAGAAAGAATTTGTGTTAGATTGGATTAATCTTGTGAATGATTTTAACTCCAAATCTAATAAAAATAAAAGACATCAATTTAGAAAAAATCACCCAACTGAGAAGGAAAGAGATAAAATAGTCAATAAATGGAAAAAATTTATTAAAAATAAAAAAATTAATATTACCTTCTATGATTGGTATGATCAATATCAATTTAAATGCAATGTTATGGCCAAAACTCAATGGGTTAAAGAAGACAAGTCTAAGGTTTCGTCTAGTCACCCACCACCCTTAGAATCTGTCTTAATTTCAGTAAAAAATACTTCAATCACGGCAAGTCCATTTAAAATCTCCAATGGAGTTAATGATGATAAAAAAATTATAGAACGGTTAAATTTTAGTAACCAATGCCTAACAACTGTAGGAAAACAGTTAGACAGGATTGAAGAAAAATTTGAAGAAAATATAATTAAAAAATCAGAGTTAAAAATTGTTCAACCACTATTAAAACTACCAGAAAATAGAGAAAAATTAGGTTTACCTAATAAAGACGTTGATCTTACAAATAGCTATTGATCGCTTATTTAAAAATTAAAAACAAAGACCGAACCCGAAACAAGCAATGCTTGTTTCTTGTTATCGATCGATTAATTACGATAATGAAGGCGAAGCAGAGTCGATCGATAGTCAATCACCTACCTCATCGATCTGCAAGATATTCATTATCGCTTAAATAAGTTAACCGTCCATAATACTAGCATGACCGTAAATTGGTATTCTAGACCAACTCCTCCGGATCTGCAATTTGAAGAGAGAAATCTAGATAAACAATTTTCTCGCTTCGCCTAATAAAATCTATGAATGGAATATTGATTTAATTTTGGCGAACAAGAAATCCTCAATAAGTTAAATCATATGTCCATGGTGGCAAACAGCTATCTAACTAAATTCAACACTCTGACTCAACCAGATATTGTTGAATTATTGGCTAGTGGATTTACGGGTATTCTCAGATCTTGGTGGGAAAACATCTCACTGAAGACTCTAGATTATCTATAATCCATGTTGTTCAATTAGACGCCGACGGCAACCCAATTTTTAATGAAGCTATAGGCATAGGGCCACCTGATGGAGTAAATACTTTGATTTATACTATAATAAAACACTTTGTAGGAACCCCCAGTAACATCACTGAAAGAATCCACGATCAACTAAGTAATCTCACTTGTCCCACTCTAAGTGACTTTAGATGGTACAAAGATGTTTTTACTTCTAGAGTTATGATGAGAAATGACGATAAATAAACCCTTCTGGAAAGAAAAATTTGTTAATGGTTTACCATCCTTATTTGCTCATAAAGTTCGTGAAGAACTTAGTAAAAATTTAGGATATATTGATTATGATAATCTCACTTATGGTGACATAATTAGTTATATTCAAAAGATAGGATTAAAAATGTGCATTGATTTTAAGTTAGCCAAACAAGCTAGTAAAGACAAGAAGAAAGCTAAATATGAGCTCGAAACATTCTGCGAGGAATATGGTTTACCTCATGTGGCTCCTTCTAGACGAAAGCACAGGCATAAACATATTGACTCTCCCAGAAGTCATAGACGTCACAAGAAAAGACGTAGTCATCATAAAGATAAGAATCAAGATAATTATTATAATAAGCCCAAACCCATTAATAAAAAACATAATAAAAGACCTAAAAAATTTGATAAAAGTAAAATTGTGTGCCACAATTGTGGGCAAAAGGGTCATTATAAAAGTGAATGCAAAATAAAACAGAAGTTGTCTTAGTTAAATATTACTAGTGAAGATACTGAATATATATTAGAGTTAATGAGAATAGAAAATGAAGTTAGTAATAATGAAGACTCTAACATTTCATATTCCTCTCGATACTAACAAAGATAATAATTGACGAAGAAGACCCAAGCGAAGTCACCATTTGTGCTAATAATTGCAATAAAAATTGTTGCACTAAAAAGATTAATGTAATTAACAAGGATGATGAAGAAAGTTCTTTGTTAATTTACTTAATTAGTAAAATCACCGATCCTAAGTTAAAAGCCCAATACACAAAGCAACAGCTTAAAGGATTTATTAACTAAAGATAATAGAAAAACGACAAGTTTATTAAAGCTAAAGAGAAACCAATTTTAGTCTTAATAAAACTTTGGAAAGATTTAAATCTCCAGCTTAAAGAAGTCCGGTCTTCCGTAATTAAATCAAGAAGTTAATAAATTAAAGAAAGAAATAGCTAATTTAAAGATAGAAGTCTCTAATCTAAGAAAAATTTTGATAAAAGGCTCGATCTTGGATCAATGATTCCTCATCCAAAGATGAAAATCACGATGAACCGTAATCATCTCAGTACTAAAGATATTTCAGACTTATTTATTCAAGGTCTTTCGCTTAAAAGAATTAAAGACATCACCATTCAGAAATGGTATGTATCTATTAACCTAGTTGTGGATAAAAACTTTTCAATACGACTTCTTTGCTTGAGGTCGATACAAAAGTCTTGGACTTAAAATCTGTATTCAAGAAGGTCTAATCCCAACTAAATATTACAAGAAAACCAGTGAAAAATTGAATTCAGCTAATGGTAGTCAAATGGAAATAAAATATAAATTACCTAAAGTACATATTTGTCAAGATAACATGTGTTTCAAAACATCTTTTGTTTTGATTCGCAATCTTACAGACACAATTATTTTGGGTTTACCATTTATATACTTATTATACCCATTTACTACTAGTAATGAAGGATTAACCTGTAAACATTTAGGAAAGAAAATAACATTTAAGTTTCTTATTAAACTAAAAGAAAGAGATTTAAAATACATTCAGGAAGAATCCATTTCAAATCATTGAATTTAATAAATCAGAAATCTACACATTTGAATTTCTTGAAAGGGAAATCAAATATAAAAGAATTGAAGAACAACTTCAAAATGAAGAGATTAGGTTAAAAATTGAGGAATTAAAACCTACATGAAGAATAACCTTTGTTCGATTCCCCAATGCCTTTTGGCATAGAAAGAAACATATGGTTAGGCTTCCTTATGCTAAGGAATTCAAAGAAAATTTAATTCCCACTAAAATTGACCTATTCGGATGAGTCATGAACAAATGGAGTTATGTAAGATTGAAATCAATGATCTCCTCAATAAAGGGTTAATTAAACCTAGTAAATCTCCTTGGTCCCGCTTCACGATTTTTATGTCAACAATGAAGCAGAAAAAGAAAGAGGTGTACCTCGTTTAGTTATTAATTACAAACCATTGAACAAGGTCTTAGAATGGATCAGGTACCCCCTTCCCAACAAAGACGACCTTATCAATAGGTTAAGTAATGCCACCATTTTCAGTAAATTCGACCTTAAATCTGGTTTCTGGCAAATTGCCATTCATCCCGATGATCAGTACAAAACAGCATTCACCACTCTGTTTGGACATTACGAATGGAATATTCAGGCATTTGGCCTAAAAAATGCTCCAAGTGAATTTCAAAATATTCTAAATGACATATTAAACCCTTTCAGCCATTTTATCGTTGTTTATATCGACGACATTCTTGTTTACTCCAAGACTATTGAAGAACATGAAAAACATTTAAAATCGTTCTTCACTACTATTAAAGTAAATGGTCTTGTTCTTTCTCCTTCCAAATGTAGCCTATTTCAGGTCCGAGTAAGGTTTCTTGGTCTTAATATCTTCAATGGACAAGTTCAGCCTATTGAACGAGCTATTAAATTCGCTGACAAGTTCCCAGATAAGATAACCAATAAACCCCAACTGCAGAGATTTCTTGGCTCATTTTGAATTATATAGCAAGTTCTATGAGAATCTCGGGAAGATTTGCAAACCTCTTTTTCAGCGTTTGCAAAATAATCCTCCACCTTGGACTGACATTCATACCTCTGCAGTCCAACAAGTTAAAAAATATGTCAAGACATTGCCCTGCCTTGGCATCTCCAATGATTCAGCTTTCAAGATTGTTGAAACCGACGCCTCGGATATTGGATTCGGAGGCATTCTTAAACAAAAGTTAACAACCGATTCCCCAGAACAAATTGTTCGATTTCATTCCGGCGCATGGAATGCTACACAGTCAAAATATAGTACTATTAAAAAGGAAATTCTTTCATTAGTATTATGTATTAATAAATTTCAAAATGACTTGTTAAATCGAAATTTTCGGTTCGCATAGATTGCAAAGTCAGCCAAGTACATTTTAGTTAAAGATGTTGAAAATTTAGCCTCTAAGCATTCTTTCGCTAGATGGCAAGCTTTATTAAGCATTTTTGATTTTGATATTGAATACATTAAAGGCAAAAATAATTCTATTCCTGATTTTCTTACCAGAGAATTTATTCATACAGGTACTATACAGTCATGAGTGTTAGAGGTTCATCCTCCTCTCAGGGTTCGGGTCGCCCTATTGGCCCAAGTAATCAGCCCAGAGGTACCTTAGTTCCTCACCCAGTTACCCCTATCTATCAGTCAAACAAATTTTCTGTTCTTGGAACAATCCCCAAGCCTTACAGTTCAGCCGTAGTTAATAAGCTTGAACCCATTGATCCATTCAGTAATCCAGCCAAGACCTCGTCTTCAGCTCCCAGTCACTCCCCCTCTGAGCATGTGCTCAAATGGGAAAGTTACTTGTTTCATATTGAACCATACATGAAGCAAAAAAATGATCCAGTTAAGCTTGCTGCCCAGTATTTCTCTCTTGGTTGGCATTTTCCTCCAGCCGCTCCTTATAAGTCTCTTGTTTATTATAAGGACATTCTCCTTGGCCGATTCAAGAAAATATCAAACCCATTTATGCAAACAATGATAAATCAAAAGTTCTTTATCATTCTTTGTATATTAAACAATTCCTTCAGATTTCCGATTGGGGTAAAAATCCCTCCGATCTAATGGATCTCTCCAGTCATAGTAATCCCTTTTGTTTTTATGATTATATTGACGCCTGGTATAAGGTTCTCCTTCATCAGAATGAGTCCCATAGTTATTCCTGGTTTATTCAATTCGATCATAAGTTCAAAAGTCCAATCCCTTATTGGTTCGTCCTCTGGTGGTATAGGCATGGTTCTACCTATGACCTCCTTCCCGACCCCCTTAAGGTTCAAGTTACTCATTTTGCTAATAATAGTAAACTAGATTCAAAGAATGAGAACATTCCTCTCACTCTCCTCTTTATTAATAAATACAAAGTTCCCTGGATCCTCAAATGGCAATATGGTATTTCACCACCCTCTGTTGCTAGTAATTCGGCAGTTATCTCTGATCCACTCCCTCGACTTTCCCGCTTTTTCTACATCAAGTGGTGGGATAAGTTCGACGTTAACGAAATCATAGGTCAGTTCAACAGAATTTCACGTCACTTTATTCCAGCCCGATCAATTCCCGATTATTCAAAGCTAAGGATTCTAAAGTCATTCCTTTAGAACCCTCTTCCTCAAGTCAGAAAAAGATTTTAAAAGAATCTAAGTTAAAAACCAGTCCTACAAGTTCTTCCTGTTCCCGTAGCATTTCTGATTTCAAAGATTGCTTCGGTAGTGAATTAAAACTTATTGCTCAAGCCCTCAATAAAAGAATTGATGAGTTACACGAAGAAGCCTCTAGGCATTCCTCAACTTCTTCCCAGAATGATTCAGTTAGCCAATTTGCAGAAGATGATGGTCTCGCATTGATCCTTACGGCACCATCAACCTTTTGGATGCTCAGGACCCATTCGCCTGACTTCAATAGTTTTATCGATTCGCTCATTACCAAGACCGCACTTCTCAGCAGACGATTCATCGTTCATTTAGCCACACCGACTTGCCCGCCTGACCAGTTAAAATGATTCCACTTTCTCGCCGAAAGTAGCTCAACAGTAAAAGGAAGCTCTTTTCCACCGAAAGCAGCGTCGAGTCAAAAGTTGTCGGCCAGTTGGTCAAAAGCGTCTGTAATAGTCAAAAGTTAGCACTGTTTATCAACAGTTGCTTGTCTGTACTTTTACTTTTGCTTTAGTAACTTGCTTTTACTTTTGCTTTTACTTTAGTAATTCACTTTTACCTAAGTGAAATGTTTCTTACTTTACCCTAGTGAATGTAATAGTTCCCTTTCCTTATTCTATAAAAGGAAGGCGAGCTCATTTAGCGGCAAATCGCCAAACTTAGAAAGACTCTGAGCTCTCTCTCTCAGAAGAATCTTTGGTTTCTACCTCTGATCAGCCTACTTAACCCCTCTTCTCCAATTCTCTAGTTAAATGTTTTAATTTCGTAAGTACTTTTTATTTCCCGTTCTTAGTTTGTACATAGCTTGTATTATTAATTCAATTCAGTTACTTATTTATTTAAAGACTGTGTTTTATTTGTATGCGCTCTCTTTGTTCTTCCCATCTCTCTGCTTCCGCCCTCAAATGGTATCAAAGCCAAGTTGTTGTTCTTTGCTCTAGCGACCAGTAAGATCTTTTGATTTACTTCATTAAAACTGTTTTCAAAGATCATTTCATCCTTTATCAGAAGTCACCTAACTTACTGTAGAACACCTTGTTCGCTGTCAACCCTAGGTAAGTCTCTTGTCTTGACGATGATGGGTTTTAGAACAATAGGTATGAGTCTACCTAGGTAAGAGGGTCTGAATGGAAGATAAAGAGTGAATATATTTTTGAACCCAGTAATAATGAGTAGGTTATTTAGATCTAACTCCTCATTAGTCATAGGTCAACCTTGCAACCTTTACTGCATATAGTTAATCAGGAAGAAAAACAGTTATGAAAATATTAGTCAAGTTTTACATAACTGGAATATACCTAGAATTTCTCCCAAAGAAATTTATCAGTCAACATTTTTAGATAACTTTAAAACAGATTATAATGTTAAAACAGTTGAAAAGGTTTATGCTATTAACAAAGAGTATGAAAATTGTAGCCTTCTTTCCCCAGATGTTATTAAAAAACATAGAAAAAAGGGTTATAATTTCATCCACATAGGTCTAGTTCAAGTAGCAGTTAAAACCATTGAATATTAAAGGAATTAATTCAAGTATCTACCTCTGCCTCGTAGATGCTAGATTTTTGAATTATTATCCAAGCATAATAGGTGCTATGGAAGCCAGTCTGCACAATGGTCCTATCCATTTTAATTGCTTTCCTGACTTCACACTTAGTCTAAGTGATCAACACCTATTAAAAGCTTTAACATTAAATATTAAAACAGCTGGAGAAATTACACAAATGATTGAAGGTTCTCAACCAATTTCTCTAATCTATAGAATTTATTATAAGACCATGAAGACTAATTTGAATGTCCATGCTCTTAATAAAAGCCCTAAAGATCACAATTGTATTAATTCAAAGTTCAACCAAATTGATGCTAATATCCAAATCCCTAGAACAATTCTATGGAAAGATATTACGTTACCCAGTCAATGGATTTTACCAAGTGAAATACCACAGCATAGCCTGTAGTAAACAACGTAGTGAACATTGAAAACATAAGGCAATTTTCTGATGGAACTGTCAAAGTTAGCTTTGAACGTTCTAGAAGACCAGTTATTATAGAGGACTATTCTAGTTCTTCAAACTCCTTCTACATGATCTCGCTTAGAAGAGATTCTGAATTCCTTAGTAACCCTTCTATAAGAGACATTAAGTTAAAAGGAATTTTAAATCAAGGTCAAGCAAGTCATCCATGTTATTCTTGTCACCCTCAGAATTATCCAGCCGAAGAAGAAAGCTCTTCTTCTCCGACTCCTTCTGAGCTTCCAACTCAGTCTGATTTTGATGTTCCAATTAATAATCAATTAAGAGTCATTAAGAAAGAATTTGTGTTAGATTGGATTAATCTTGTGAATGATTTTAACTCCAAATCTAATAAAAATAAAAGACATCAATTTAGAAAAAATCACCCAACTGAGAAGGAAAGAGATAAAATAGTCAATAAATGGAAATAATTTATTAAAAATGAAAAAATTAATATTACCTTCTATGATTGGTATGATCAATATCAATTTAAATGCAATGTTATAACCAAAACTCAATGGGTTAAAGAAGAAAAGTCTAAGGTTTCGTCTAGTCATCCACCCTTAGAATCTGTCTTAATTTCAGTAAAAAATACTTCAATCACGGTAAGTCCATTTAAAATCTCCAATGGAGTTAATGATGATAAAAAATTATAGAAACGATTAAATTTTAGTAACTAATACCTAGCAAATCGTAGGAAAAGCAGTTAGACAGAGATTGAAGAAAATTTGAAGAAAATATAATTAAAAACCGAGTCAAAAATTGTTCAACCACTATTAAAACTACCGTAAAATAGAGAAAAATTAGGTTTACCTAATAAAGACGCTGATCTTACAAAGAGCTATTGATCGCTTATTTAAAAATTAAAACAAAGACCGAACCGTAAACAAGTCATCTTTATTATTGTTATCGATCGATTAATTACGATAATGAAAGGCGATAGTCGATCGATAGTCAATCGCCTACCTCATCGATCAGAAGATATTCATGATCAGTTAAATAAGTTAACCGTCCATAATACTAGCATGACCAGAAATTGGTATCCTAGACCAATTCCTCCAGATCTGCAATTTGAAGAGAGAAATCTAGATAAACAATTTTCTGTTTCGTCTAATAAAATCTATGAATGGAATATTGACGGATTTAGCAAACAAGAAATCCTCAATAAGTTAAATCATATATCCATGGTGGCAAACAGCTATCTAACTAAATTCAACACTCTGACTCAACCAGATATTGTTGAATTATTGGCTAGTGGATTTACGGGTATTCTCAGATCTTGGTGGGAAAAACATCTCACTGAAGACTCTAGATTATCTATAATCCATGTTGTTCAGTTAGACGCTGACGGCAACCCAATTTTTAATGAAGCTATAGGCATAGGGCCACCTGATGGAGTAAATACTTTGATTTATACTATAATAAAACACTTTGTAGGAACCCCCAAGAACATCAACGAAAAGAATCCACGATCAACTAAGTAATCTCATTTGTCCCACTCTAAGTGACTTTAGATGGTACAAAGATGTTTTTACTTCTAGAGTTATGATGAGAAATGACAGTAATAAACCCTTCTGGAAAGAAAAATTTGTTAATGGTTTACCATCCTTATTTGCTCATAAAGTTCGTGAAGAACTTAGTAAAAATTTAGGATATATTGATTATGATAATCTCACTTATGGTGACATAATCAGTTATATTCAAAAGATAGGATTAAAAATGTGCATTGATTTTAAGTTAGCCAAACAAGCTAGTAAAGACAAGAAGAAAGCTAAATATGAGCTTTAACATTCTCATGAGCAATATGGTTTACCTCCCGTGGCTCCTTCTGCACGAAAAGCACGAGCATAAACATATTGACTCTCACAGAAGTCATAGACGTCACAAGAAAATACGTAGTCATCATAAAGATAAGAATCAAGATAATTATTATAATAAGCCCAAACCCATTAATAAAAAACATAATAAAAGACCTAAAAAATTTGATAAAAGTAAAATTGTGTGCCACAATTGTGGGCAAAAGGGTCATTATAAAAGTGAATGCAAAATAAAACAGAAGTTGTCTTAGTTAAATATTACTAGTGAAGATACTGAATATATATTAGAGTTAATGAGAATAGAAAATGAAGTTAGTAATAATGAAGACTCTAACATTTCATATTCCTCTGATACTAACAGTGATAATAATTCAAGCAGTAGCACCGACGAAGTCACCATTTGTGCTAATAATTGCAATAAAAATTGTTGCACTAAAAAGATTAATGTAATTAACAAGGATGATGAAGAAAGTTCTTTGTTAATTGACTTAATTAGTAAAATCACTGATCCTAAGTTAAAAGCCCAATACACAAAAAAAAAGCTTAAAGGATTTATTAACTAAAGATAATAGAAAACGATAAGTTTATTAAAGCTAAAGAGAAACCAATTTTTAGTCTTAATAAAACTTTGGAAAGATTTAAATCTCCGAGTTAAAGAAGTCATCTTCCGAAATTAAATCAAGAAGTTAATAAATTAAAGAAAGAAATAGCTAATTTAAAGATGAAGTCTCTAATCTAAGAAAAGATTTTGATAAAAGGCCCGATCTTCGTGATCAATGATTCCTCATCCAAATGATGAAAATCACGATGAACCGTAATCATCTGGTACTAAAGATATTTCGCACTTATTTATTCAAGGTCTTTTCGCTTAAAAGAATTAAAGACATCACCATTCGTAAATGGTATGTATCTATTAACCTAGTTGTGGATAAAAACTTTTCAATACACTTCATCGCTTTGTCGATACAAAAGTGCTTTAAACCAGTATTCAAGAAGGTCTAATCCCAACTAAATATTACAAGAAAACCAAAGAAAAAATTGAATTCAAATTAATGGTAGTCAAATGGAAATAAAATATAAATTACCTAAAGTACATATTTGTCAAGATAATATGTGTTTCAAAACATCTTTTGTTTTGATTCGCAATCTTACGATACAAAATTATTTTGGGTTTACCATTTATATACTTATTATACCCATTTACTACTAGTAATGAAGGATTAACTCAGTAAACATTTAGGAAAGAAAATAACATTTAAGTTTCTTATTAAACCAAAAGAAAGAGATTTAAAATACATTCGTGAAGAATCCATTTCCAAATCATTGAATTTAATAAATCAGAAATCTACACATTTGAATTTCTTGAAAGGGGAAATCAAATATAAAAGAATTGAAGAACAACTTCAAAATGAAGAGATTCTTGTTAAAAATTGAGGAATTAAAACCTACATGAAGAATAACCTTTGTTCCGATTCCCCAATGCCTTTTGGCATAGAAAGAAACATATGGTTAGGCTTCCTTATGCTAAGGAATTCAAAGAAATTTTAATTCCCACTAAGGCTGTGACCTATTCGGATGAGTCATGAACAAATGGAGTTATGTAAGATTGAAATCAATGATCTCCTCAATAAAGGGTTAATTAAACCTAGTAAATCTCCTTGGTCCCGCTTCTCGATTTTTATGTCAACAATGAAGCGTAAAAAGAAAGAGGTGTACCTCGTTTAGTTATTAATTACAAACCATTGAACAAGGTCTTAGAATGGATCAAAACCCCTTCCCAACAAAGACGACCTTTTATCAATAAAGTTAAGTAATGCCACCATTTTCAGTAAATTCGACCTTAAATCTGGTTTCTGGCAAATTGCCATTCATCCCGATGATCAGTACAAAACAGCATTCCACCACTCTGTTTGGACATTACGAATGGAATGTTCAGGCATTTGGCCTAAAAAATGCTCCAAGTGAATTTCAAAATATTCTAAATGACATATTAAACCCTTTCAGCCATTTTATCGTTGTTTATATCGACGACATTCTTGTTTACTCCAAGACTATTGAAGAACATGAAAAACATTTAAAATTGTTCTTCACTACTATTAAAGTAAATGGTCTTGTTCTTTCTCCTTCCAAATGTAGCCTATTTCAGGTCCGAGTAAGGTTTCTTGGTCTTAATATCTTCAATGGACAAGTTCAGCCTATTGAACGAGCTATTAAATTCGCTGACAAGTTCCCAGATAAGATAACCAATAAACCCCAACTGCAGAGATTTCTTGGCTCGCTGAATTATATAGGCAAGTTCTACAAGAATCTCAGGAAGATTTGCAAACCTCTTTTTCAAATAGCTTGCAAAATAATCCTCCACCTTGACCGACATTCATACCTCTGCAA
Organism: Panax quinquefolius; assembly: GCA_020205615.1. Classification (NCBI taxonomy): domain Eukaryota; kingdom Viridiplantae; phylum Streptophyta; class Magnoliopsida; order Apiales; family Araliaceae; genus Panax; species Panax quinquefolius. The sequence goes on from CM035158.1 coordinate 62,567,052, forward strand.
ATTCAACAAGTTAAAAATATGTCAAGACATTGCCACGCCTTGGCATCTCCAATGATTCAACTTTCAAGATTGTTGAAACCGACGCCTTCTGGATATTGGATTCGGAGGCATTCTTAAACAAAAGTTAACAACCGATTCCCCGAACAAATTGTTCGATTTCATTCCTAGCCAGCATGGAATGCTACATACCAAAATATAGTACTATTAAAAAAAGAAATTCTTTCATTAGTATTATGTATTAATAAATTTCAAAATGACTTGTTAAATCGAAATTTCTCGGTTCGTGATAGATTGTAAGTCAGCCAAGTACATTTTAGTTAAAGATGTTGAAAATTTAGCCTCTAAGCATTCTTTCGCTAGATGGCAAGCTTTATTAAGCATTTTTGATTTTGATATTGAATACATTAAAGGCAAAAATAATTCTATTCCTGATTTTCTTACCAGAGAATTTATTCATACAGGTACTATACAGTCATGAGTGTTAGAGGTTCATCCTCCTCTCGTGGTTCTGCCCAGCCTATTGGCCCAAGTAATCAGCCCAGAGGTACCTTAGTTCCTCACCCAGTTACCCCTATCTATCAGTCAAACAAATTTTCTGTTCTTGGAACAATCCCCAAGCCTTACAGTTCAGCCCTAGTTAATAAGCTTGAACCCATTGATCCATTCAAGAATCCAAATTAAGACCTCGTCTTGACTCCCCATCATCCCCTCTGAGCATGTGCTCAAATGGGAAAGTTACTTGTTTCATATTGAACCATACATGAAGCCAAAAAATGATCCAGTTAAGCTTCTGCCCAGTTTTTCTCTCTTGGTTGGCATTTTCCTCCAAATTAGCCGCTCCTTATAAGTCTCTTGTTTATTATAAGGACATTCTCCTTGAAACTGATTCAGTAAATATCAAACCCATTTATGCAAACAATGATAAATCAAAAGTTCTTTATCATTCTTTGTATATTAAACAATTCCTTCAGATTTCTGATTGGGGTAAAAATCCCTCCGATCTAATGGATCTCTCCAGTCATAGTAATCCCTTTTGTTTTTATGATTATATTGACGCCTGGTATAAGGTTCTCCTTCATCAGAATGAGTCCCATAGTCATTCCTGGTTTATTCAATTCGATCATAAGTTCAAAAGTCCAATCCCTTATTGGTTCGTCCTCTGGTGGTATAGGCATGGTTCTACCTATGACCTCCTTCCCGACCCCCTTAAGGTTCAAGTTACTCATTTTGCTAATAATAGTAAACTAGATTCAAAGAATGAGAACATTCCTCTCACTCTCCTCTTTATTAATAAATACAAAGTTCCCTGGATCCTCAAATGGCAATATGGTATTTCACCACCCTCTGTTGCTAGTAATTCGGCAGTTATCTCTGATCCACTCCCTCGACTTTCCCGCTTTTTCTACATCAAGTGGTGGGATAAGTTCGACGTTAACAGAATCATAGGTCAGGTTCAACAGGAATTTCCTGTCAGCCTCTATTCCAGCCCAAATAATTCCCGATTATTCAAAGCTAAGGATTCTAAAGTCATTCCTTTAGAACCCTCTTCCTCAAGTCAGAAAAAGATTTTAAAAGAATCTAAGTTAAAAACCAGTCCTACAGGTTCTTCCTGTTCCCGTAGCATTTCTGATTTCAAAGATTGCTTCGGTAGTGAATTAAAACTTATTGCTCAAGCCCTCAATAAAAGAATTGATGAGTTACACGAAGAAGCCACTAGGCATTCCTCAACTTCTTCCCAGAATGATTCAGTTAGCCAATTTGCAGAAGATGATGGTCTGTACGATCCTTACGGCACCATCAACCTTTTGGATGCTCAGGACCCATTCGCCTGACTTCAATAGTTTTATCGATTCTTTGTCGCTCATCGGCCAAAGACTGCCTCCGTGACGATTCTTCGCTCATTTAGCTGACAAAGACCGCCTTGACAGACAGTTAAAATGATTCCACTTTCTCGCCGAAAGTAGCTCAACAGTAAGATAAGGAAGCTCTTTTCCACCGAAAGCAAAGCGTCGAGTCAAAAGTTATCGGCCGGATTGGTCAAAAGCGTTTGTAATAGTCAAAAGTTAGCACCTTTCATCAACAAATTTGCTTTATACAGCACTTTTTAAATTTACTTTAGTAAGTTGCTTTGCTTTTACTTTTGCTTTTACTTTAGTAATTCACTTTTACCTAAGTGAAATGTTTCTTACTTTACCCTAGTGAATGTAATAGTTCCCTTTCCTTATTCTATAAAAGGAAGGCGATCTCATTTGGCAAATCAGTTTTTGAAACTTAAAAAGACTCTGAGCTCTCTCTCTCAGAAGAATCTTTGGTTTCTACCGATCACCTACTTAACCCCTCTTCTCCAATTCTCTAGTTAAATGTTTTAATTTAAAAGTGTAAGTACTTTTTTTTTCCGTTCTTAGTTTGTACATAGCTTGTATTATTAATTCAATTCGCCATACTTATTTATTTAAAGACCGTTTTATTTGTATTGTATCGCTCTCTCTGTTCTTCTTCCCATCTCTACTTCCGCCCCAAATGGTATCAATGGTATGATAAGTTTTAAAAAAAACTTTAATGAAGAAAGAAAAGATTAAGAAGATGACCTGAATCGGTAAAGTAATCTCTTTCTTTTATTTATAAACATTTGAGGAAGGGATTACATTAATTCCTAGACTAAATTTTTAAGAGGAAGATCAAGTATTAAGGACTTCTTCTTCATCTTTAACTAAGAAGATCGAAATTTAAAAGCTTCGCCTCCTGCTAACTAGAGAGAAGGAGAGAGGACCTCAAGAGCTTTCAGAGAGAGAAGCTTCGAGGCTACATTGAATTAAGCCTAAAAGAAACTCTAACACTTGAGTTTCTTTAAATAGAAAACTAAAAAGTAAATTACTATTGATTCACGCAGAATCACTATTACATTAATCAAGTAAAAGTAATTTACTAAAGTAAAAGTAAAACGTAAGAAACATTTTACATTTACTTTAACATGGGTAAATGTAAGAAACTTTTAACTAAAGTTAAAAACATTTAACTTAAGTAAAAGCAAAAGTTATTCTTTTACTTTTACTTTTACGTTTTAACTAAAGTAAAAGACTTTTGCTTTAAGTAAAAGCAAAAGTCGATGATGGATGGGGCCATCATCATGTCGGTTGATCAAGATGCCTCCAAGCGTCTTCTTCCTCGACTTGGTCCGTCTCTCATGGATGCCGAAGGTGCCGTTGATCATCTTCTCGATGAGTCACCATCCCTACTATTCCGCCTTAAAATTTTTATCCAGAAATAACCCTATCATTTCAAAATTTGGTTTATAAGGAGGAAAAAAAATTTTCTCTGAAAATTGGTCAAAATCTTCAAAATTTGTTAGATTTTGTAAAAATTTTTGTTTAAAAACAAATCGGTGAAATCAAATAAAGGATCACTCGATTGGTCCCGATCTATCAAGAAATCGATCTAAATGTAAGACTAATTTGTTAACTGTTTAAACAAAAATACTTTTTCTTGAAGGTCCACTTAGACTCTAGCCTTACTTTTAAGTAAATACATACCAGTAGATCTAAAGGTTCCCTTTAGCCTTACACTCGCTCCCAATTGAGACTTACAAACGGCATTAGTCGGGACTTAAAGGCGATCTTGGGTGGTTTACTGGCGAAGGCTCGAGCGATTAAAAGCGAGCAAGAAAAATAAAAGTTTGAAAAAACATTTAAGTAAACAAATCAAACTGCTTTTAATCGAAACCACCGATAGCATCAAGAACCAACCGTGTGGCTCTCGATACCATATAACAAAATGACGATAAGTTTTAAAGAAAAACTTTAATGTAAGAAAGAAAAGATTAAGAAGATGACCATTGAATTGGTAAAGTAATCTCTTTCTTTTATTTATAAACATTTGAGGAAGGGATTACATTAATTCCTAGACTAAATGTTTAAGGGAAGAAGAAGTATTGAAGACTTCTTCTTCATCTTTAACTAAGAAGATCGTTTTAAAGCTTCGCCTTCTGACTAACTCTAGAGAGAAGGGAGAGAGGACCTCGGACGAGCTTTCTAGAGAGAGAAGCTCTGAGGCTACATTGAATTAAGCCTAAAGAAACTCTAACACTTGATTTTCTTTAAATAGAAAACTGAAAAGTAAATTACTATTGATTCACGCAGGAATCACTATTACATTAACTGAAGTAAAAGTAATTTACTAAAGTAAAAGTAAAACGTAAGAAACATTTTACATTTACTTTTACATGGGTAAATGTAAGAAACATTTAACTAAAGTTAAAAACATTTAACTTAAGTAAAAGCAAAAGTTATT